>CM035227.1:42884899-43104899 GCA_020226215.1 Sindora glabra | reverse complement strand
TCCAAGAATCTTCCAAGACATGTTGACACGTGGAAAACAGGGATTTGTAACAATAAAAAATCACATCCTCTTGTAATGTACCAAAAAAATCACAACCTCTTGTCACAAAATTTTTACCATGAAATCGACTAGAAACAGATATATGTAATTGTTATTTAAATCAAATGTTATTGATTAGTTAATTTATCCTTCAATTTATAATTAATTCATCCTAATACATAATAAAGGCCTAAAGGTTTTTCTTCCTTGCCATCCATTTTTAACTCTCCGCGTTAAGTTGGCAATGATAAAATGAATTGGAATGGAATAATTATTTATTCCATAATTATATTTGATATATTTATAAATAAAATGGATATTATATTTTATAATTATATTTAGTATAATAAATATTATAAATAAAATAAAAAAGACTATCAATGACAATAATACCATTTAAAATTAAAAGAAAGTATAAAATTGAAATCATAATTACATGAAAAATGATATTGTCATTTTTTATTTGGTTATAAATTTTTTATAATTGAATATAAAAAATCATAATTATCAATATCATAATTAAAAAAAAAATTTCATATAAAAACATAAAAATTTAATTCATCAAATATTTTATGTCAAATAATTTTTTATAAAGAATATAACATATTTTATTTTAAAATTTATTATTAAAAATATAATTACTAAAACATTTTAATAATACAATATCAAAAAGTTAATGTTGTTTATTATTTATTGATAAAGAGTAATATAAAAATATATGAAAGATATAAGAGATAAAAGTATAAAAAATTTATTTTATAAATAATAAAATTATCGTTCCATCACTTTTAATATAGAATAAAAATTCTATCATTTAATTGAATAATTATTATTTAAAAATTATGTATTTCCATTTAATAATACCTATCAAATTAATTCTTTTCATTACATTTCATTTTCTTTCATCACACATAGACATAGTTTACGTTAGGATAACGATGTGAAGAGGATATATATATATATATATATATATAAAGTGTCAAATTGTTAGCTTCGATAGAAGGGTAGCATTTTAGGCTGCATTGAGATATCATAATGTAAACCCAAAACGTTATCCAAGAAATTCTCAAAACCTAAATGATGTATTTTTAAATCAGCTAAATATGAATTAATTATATGATCTGAGTATAAATTAATATAAAAATATTATTGACTATTGAATTTTGTATATTTATTAAATTAAATTTCATAAATTTGTTCATTATTATATATTTAAAAACAATCCTTAATTATATTCAAAATTTAATTTGAAATTTCACTTTTTAAACGTATATAATCATGCAAGAAGAATGTCACAGAGCTCATTTGATTTAACGGTTTGAGTTGCTTTCTCGCCGATAGTCCAGGGAGACTGGCTATATTAACTAAGAGAGTACCATAGCTGCTGATTGGCTGGTGTTAATGCCCAGAGGCATTTCACAGGTCTACAATTTTATGATAAACCACCTATAAGGCCACTTTCTTTCTTGGTAGGTGATGTTTTTAGGGATTCTACCTATGTAGAATCTATTTTTGATGGTTGCTTTCCTTTAGGTTTCAGCCCCTTCAATTTTTTTTACATACTCAGCCTTTTCCCATGTCTAAAATTTTTTATGATGACAAAGCTAGAAGTCAAATATTCCAGAATAAAATATTAATTTCAAACTTCAAAAATAATATATTTCTTTTAGCAACTTAAACATCATATGCTAGGGTTTTGGTGCAATCTCGAATTTATAATTAAAAATATAAGGGTTCAAATCTCACCTACGTGTCCTGGTACTCACGACAAAGACAGCATATATATTAAGGATTTCAAGTTTATAATGAATTTGACTAAAAATACAAAGATATAAATAAGAGAAACACACAAAATTTGAAGGTAAAAAACAGTGAGTCCCTTGTGTTAAAGTATGTTAATTAGATCCCTAACCGATGGTTTCTGTCTCTCTTATCTTATGAAATAAAAAAAAAAATATTCATGTGTTTCTGTCTCTCTTATCTTATGAAATTAAAAAAATATATTCATAAATAAATTATAATCTTTTAAAAGAAAGAAGGGGAGGATGGGAATACAGATAGAAATTATCAGTTTTAGTATTTCCTAACTCTTCGTTATATGCTGGACATAAATTTATAGAAAGTTAAAAGAGTAAAAAAAAATTATTCTTAAGGAAAAAAAATATTTTGAAGGTGTAAATGATTTATATAGATTTTTTAAAAAGATTTTCCTATATAATTACATAATACTTTTGCATAAGTTTAATTTCGGAGCAGAGAACCCAACAATGGTGGATGTTAACATTGGGTCAAAGAATTTTGCAAAATCTTTCTACAAAATTAAATAATATTAACCTCTTTATCCTTTCTAAGCCTCGTCACCGCAGCTTTTATAGTCCCTTAAAACCCCACCGTTCTAAGATTTATATGGTATAGCAATAGAAATAATTGATTATTAAAATAATGAAAAAATATACATTATTCCCATTAATTGTGAAATAATTGAATTATATTTCCATGAATTATAAAATTAAGTAAATTATTCTTACAATAATGTAAAATTTAGATTCTATCTTATTGTTATTAAATTAACAGAAAATATTAAAGAAAATTATAAATTACTTCACTAACTATAAGTTGATTGTATTTTGCTCCAACAAGTTATGAAAATTTACAAACTAAACCTTTAATTATATAAAACTTATAATTAATATTTATTATCTACTTAACTAACTATTTTATTAAATTATATAATTTTTCAAAAAATTTAAGCATAAATTTTAATATTATTACATGTTAGATTATCATATCATTTTTTAACAAATTTTTATGTTATATAATTAATAAAATAAAATAAAATATATATAATTTCAATTAAATACTTACAAGTTGTGAAATTATGTGTAAAAAATAATGTAATAAATTAACATACAATAATATTATAGTTTATGTTTATTAATGCTATTTAGCATTGACCATCATTATCAGATTTTTTTGCCATTGAAATAGTCATTCATCCATGGAATATAAATCCTAAATATTAAATAAAAAAGTAAAATAAGTACTAATGCTACACTATATGAAAAAAGATAAAACACTCATCATTTCCATTTCATATAATCATATATTCAATTTAGAGGGCATGATAATATATGATAAAATAGGATAAATAAACATGATAGGAGGATAATAAAAGGATAAGTTATAACACTATCAAGTGTTTGATAAATAATGGTATAAGTAATTTAATAGTATAAATATACATTATCATGCATTTATTATTAGATATGTATATAATATTATAGGATTAAAAATTTTATTTAAATAAAATAAGCCTTATTTTTTTAAGTAGTTTCTATTACATTTATTTTGTAGTATTGGATAATTATAAAATTTTAATATTTTATAGTCACTTTAATTAATAGTAATTGATATGTTTATTATATTTTACCTATTCTATATGTAAATAATAAATATTAATATTTTTAGCCTTAAATAATTGATATTCATAAGGCTAAATTGGGATTAACAATAATTATTAATATCGGAGTAGAGCAATATAAAAATAAGTTAAGATTAAATTAGAAATGATAATTTTATTCTAATCATATCTTATTATAATGGATCCAAAGGAAGAAGATTAATTTATCCTATATTGACTATACAAAATAAGTTGAGGGGATTATATTATACTATTTTATATAAAACTCAAATATTTGATAAAGTATGCTATTATTTGCTTATATTAATATGTATGTCTTGAATGATGCACAAGATGGGTTAGCAAGTTTAAAACTAGAATGATCATGGTGTTAATAAACAATAATTTTTATTTGGCCCATGATTTTTTTATAATTTACTTTGTTTAAAATTTGATAATTATAGGGTTTAAGAGTTATCTATCTATTTATTCATTTAAAATTTATAAGTCATTATAATATTCATATTTAGACTAATATATCTATTATTGGGAAGTAAATTTATTTTATTTGTTAGATACATTTTTTTATAAATTTGTTACAACTTTGAACTTTTTATATATGATCTTTTATTTCAAAAAAAATTAGTTTACTTATATTGCTAAAATAATAATTAATTTATAAAATAATTTTATTTTTCACTTTTAATGCACTTGTGTTCAAATTTTAAGTTCATCTCCGGGTTTAGAGTTTGAAAATTTTACTTTAATTTATTATTTTTATAATTGTAATAAACACTCACCATTCACTTTATTAATCATTTTATAAAATTATATAGTTTTTTATTAGTTTTTAAAATATAGATTACAATATTATTATGCATTAATTTATTATGTTATTTTTATACATAATTTAGTAACTCATTTATAAGTATTTAATTGAGATTATATATATTTAATTTAATTTTTATTAATTATAAAATTTAAAAATTATGTATAAAAAATAATGTGATAATGTAATATATAATAATATTAAGATTTTTGCATAAATATTTCTTAAGAAAATTATATAATTTAATAAAATAATTAATTAAGTGGATAATGAATATTAATTATAAATTTCATATAATTAAAATTTTAATTTGTAAATTTTTAGAGTTAGTTGGAGTAAAATATAATTACCATAGGGGTGATTTATAATTTTCTATGATATTTTTCTATTAATTTAATAACAATAGAAGTAAAATTCAAGTCTTTCATTATTTCAAATGGTAATTTTCTTGTTTCTATAATTTGTGAGAAATAAAATCTAACCATCCTACAATTTATGAGGTAATTTGTATATTTTTCTTAAAATAATTAATTATAATAATCAATTTAAATTAATTGATTATACATCATTTGTTTTATGTTTGGTAACATCATATGATATAATAAATGCTTATACATAATCTATTCTTATTTAGTTAAAGTTTAAAATAATAACTTTTTAGTGTTAATTTATTAAAAAAAAGTTATACATATTTATATCAAAATCGCTAGTTTTATAATTTATTTGATATTATTTTTTATTAAAAATATATTCTTAATTCAAATGAATAATCTATATTATTTGTTTATGCATACTATATTCAATATATATTCTCATTTATTTAAATTCCAGTTTCATAAATAAGAAGGTTAAACCTTTTAAATTATAATAGGATTTATTTATTTTGATATTCACTAATTTAAAAAAATTACACATAATTAAATTATAATATCTTGAAGGTCATTTATAAATTTAAAATTAAAAAAAATGAGGAAGCATGAGTATAAAATTTAGAAGCTATACTATTAGAAGAAGAATAGTGAAAGGAAAAAAAATAAAAAATGAAGTTAGAATGATTATAAAATTTAAAATTTCTCTCTTTTTTATGTAAAATGATAGAAAGAATAGGTTTCTCTGATTCTACACTACAAGACACTAATAGTATATTAGGATTACTAGCAGAGATTTTTTAAAAGTTATTGCTAGATTCAATTGGATCGTGAGATATCGACTTAATTAATTCTTGAACACTAGGAAATATCATCAAAAAGGGTTGCAAAGCAGAACAATTGGCAGTGATGGGGATTTAGACTTATGATTAAAGAGAGTTATAATAATCTTATTTAGATTACAAAAATTTTAATTAAATCTTTACAATCACTTGAGTCAATCTATACTAGGTAATTTTTTTTTCTAATAATTATAATTAAAAAATAAAATACGTTGAATAACTTATTTTTTAAAAAATATAAAATTATTGTTTATAATTAATTATTAAAAGCTTTTAAAAATGCAATCAAATATTTTTTAAAAGAAATAATAACAATTATTCGATATTCAATTGCTGATCATGATTTTTTACTGCTATACCAAACGAATAATTATTCAATTGTTTTGATATGTTGTGATATGCATGAATTCCTGACCTAAAGGAATTTCAAATACAACAAACAGATTTATTGAGAGATCTTAAGAAAGCTTAACCGACACAAGAACATGCTAGCTGAAGGCTGTTGTAGGAAGGAAGCCCCAAAAACAAACACCAAAAGGAAAATAATATAAGAAAAAAATGCACAAATTTTTCCTATTTTTCTTACTAAAATTTAATCAAGAATCCCCATATGATAGTTAATTACAAATTCAGTCATTCAGTATATGAAGAAGAAGGTGACGACGGAAATGACCAAACTGAAGCTGAAAGCAAACGCCTGGACTTCCATCCCAACACCAACTTATTGCTTTCCAACTCCTCCACCCTATACCCATCATTGAACAAATTCAACAACAATTTCGCCTGACAATGATTCGCGAAACTTATTCCTACTCCCCTGAACCCTGCCTCACCCAACCATTCCCCCCACGATCCTCCCTCCTCCTCCCCACCATTTCTATATATCCGACCCAACGAACCCGCTATTCTCGGACCTAGGAATACCCGCTCCACCAACGTCCGGGCTTTGCTTTGCATCGGAAAACCAGCGTCCAACGAATCATACATGGCTGAGTAATGGTGCAGCAAGTCCATGAACCGACTCACAAAGCTGGAATCCCCGACGGGTCCCAACTCCTCTTCTACCAAAGTCACTAATCTCGGGTTCAATGGCTTGGCTCCGTTTAAAAACGAACGAACTGAATCGGGTACACGGTAACTGAGGTGGGGGAGATGCAATATACAATTGAAAACCAAGGACTCGCCCCGAACCAGTTTCAGACCCGATGGTCGAAACGTTTCGTCGGATTCCAGCCTGCATTGATGAAACGAAAATGGTTGACCAATAGATGCCGCGAACGCCGTTAACCTTCGGCCGGTTTCTTGCACGGTGGCGATTGATCTCCGGCCAGCACCACTTCTGGACAATGCGGTGATCCGGAGGTGTGGACTTGGTGGGCCTCCTTTTCTTGACGCGAGGGCCTGCATTAGAGAGGCCCATTGGGTCCCTTCCATGATGTCGTAGTCCACTATGTGGACCCTTCTTTCGTGGGCTACGGCCTCCAAGATGGCCTGATTGGCCGTGAAGTGGGCGAATTTAACGTACGGCGACATTTCTTGAAGTAACTGAAACGCAGTGAGCATGTCCGCATGATGGAGTTCGTCCCGGTGGGGTCCACAGCTGATGAAATGCTTGTGGCTATGTTGCGCACTGCCGGCGCCTTCCAGCAAACCTTGCAAAGCGTCGGTAAAATAAGCCGCCAACCTCTCCATGTTGGTGCCGTCGGTGTGGGACACCAACTCCTTGAGCCGAACCAATATCACTCGAGCCAGATCACGGCTCATGTTAATGCTGGTGAGAGCCTCGGCGGCGGCCATGAGAAGGTGAACTAGCCTGAGACCCTTGAAATCATCGCCGTTTGTCGTTTCTTCATCCAGCACCATCGCCGCCTCCTCCTCCTCCGTCGTGTTGGAAGCGGAGTTGCAGCCTTCTTCCAAGACGTCGTCGCCGGCGGGACTCAGCGCGGCGTCGCCTTCCATCATGGAATCGATTAGGTCGTGAAAGTCGTCGCCGCAAGTAGTAGTGATGGTGTCCCAGTTGACAACTGGGGACCACTGATTCCAGTTACAACCATACTGGTCCTCGGAGGAGGTTGGGGTAGCGGTGGTGTTGCTGATGCTATAATTGGAGAAGTCGAGCTCAGGGACGATGTCGTCCATGGCCATGGCCATAGCTGAGCAGACTAAGCTGCTCATAAGAGACAGGAAGAAGAGTTTCTTCTGTTCTCTGTTTAGCTACTTAAATGTTAATTATATGGCAGTGTGGTAAGTTGAGAGACATTTATAAAGGCAGTAGAACGAGAGGGTGAGAGAGAAAGAGAGAAGAAAGGGTCATTGGAAGAGACAGTGGAGTCCAAGTCCCTAACCAAGGTCGCCGCCTGTTTTTCTTTTGAAAAATATTTGAGAGGCTCTTAATTGGGAATTCATTATAACTTGTATGCAGATTTTTGCACACAAGCCCTTGATTTTTCTTGATAATTTTTGAACGGTTAACATCTCTATCTCTAATTACGATGTTTACAATGACATTTTATGATTTTAAAATTCAAAATGATATAACCAACTTTAAAATTATTAAATTTAATTATTTATAATTTAATAAATATAATTAAATAATTTAAATTTAATAGTACAACACTTTAAATTAAAGAAAAAAAAGATTTTTCTAACCTATTCACCAGATGCATATGTTAGAAAAACTTTTAAAAAAAAATCATAGAATTCACCTCTAATTATATATTGGACTTAAGTTTCCGCTTTTCATTTGTTTCATGCGTAAGTTCACTTTAACGAAATTAATTTTATATTAGGAAAATGATGTTGTTCCAAAATAAACTATCCTGAGGCAGTCCCGAATCAAATAACATTTATGTCTGTATGATTTTGCTCCATTTGTGAATAAGGTGTGAGCAATGTCATATGCATCGATTATAAAATTTGAAATTAAATTTTAAATAAAAATTAAAAATTATCATTAAGTATATGATAGTGAAATAAATCTATAAAATTTAATTTAATAAATATAAAAAATTTAAAATTCATTTTTAATGCTTATAATATTTTCATAAGGTTTTAAGGTCTTACAATTTTTTTTAGTATTTTCTAATATTTTACGACTTTTGATTTAACATTCTCGAGTTTAACATTATTCAGGTATAATGATTTAGTAATGGAATGAGAGAAAATACAATTTAAAACTCTTGGAAAGTAACAAACCATTCACGTAAATTTTAAAAATTTATAAATTACACTCTTAAATATTCAAAAAAATTATTCTAAAGTTTAATAAAAACTATGAAAAATGCTAATTGGCCACTAATTTTAATCATAAACTGTTAAAAATGTTGCCTATACATTATTGAAGTCATATATTTTTATCCTACACAAAGTAAAAAATCTGGATGAACATATTATCGATTCCAGCGGTATTTCAAATTTTGATCATAAAATTCATATTTTTATGATAAAATAATATATTTAATTCGATTTTTGTTCTCTATATGGAAGAAGCAAGTTTTTCGATAAAATATATGCAATACATTTATTAATTTAGAGTTGAAATTAATAAAAAAAATAATCTTGTCATAGTTTCTTCAAATTTTAAAGGATAATTTGTAATTTTTTTTAATTAAAGAATCCAGTTTATAAATTTTTAAGATTTGAGGACGTAATTTATTATGGTGTAAAGTATACTTTGTTTCGTTTAATTTTAAATTTTTTGAATTTATTAGACATAGATTTTTAATGCAATTTGGAACATTGTTTCATCGGTTATAGAAAATTTATTTTCGTACGTCACTTTATTAGATGAGGTGGTGGATACGGAGAGCTTCTCATTGATTGGGGGCAAAATTTCCCTTCTCGCCGTTGGGCTTCCTAGCATTGCTCTTTAATCTTTACATTATCATTTGTTTGATGGGTTTTCATATTATCAAAAACTTGTTAAATATTTTTATTAATATGATAAATTCTTAATTTTTATAACAATGTCGATGAGGCGTTCCCATTGACGATGTCATATTTTTAAAAAATCTACATAATAATTCATCAAGTTTAAATTATTTATAAAATAGGTTTTTTTTTGTAATTTTTCATAACAATCCATCAATTTTAAATTATTTATAAAATAATATTTTTTTGACCTAATTTTACGGAGTGGGTATAGTTTTTTAGACTTAAAGTTGGAGCGTCGGTTGGTGGCATGATTTTACTCTTGAATTTATAATTTCATGTAATCTTGGATTCAGATAACTTGATTTTGTTTCAAATTTTGAAAATTTTAATATTAACTATAGAGTAAAACACCAAATTAATTCTGAAAGATAGAAGTCACATTAAATTTCATCCTAAAATTTGTTTTACATTAATTAATTATAATTTTTGAAAAAATAATGTAATATTTATTTTTTAGGAGCATATTTGATATAAAAATTAGAGGTTTATGAATTTATATGATGTAAAACAAATCATAAGAAAATATTATTTATTTTTTACCTTTTATGAATCAATTTACTCTTAATTATAATCAACTTAATTCATGAAGAGTAGACACAATATTTAATTCTTTATTTATAAAAGTGATAATTACTACTTCTTTTAAATTTTATAATTAGCATTATTAATTTTTTATTTTTAAAGTTTTTAATTAATTATAATTTTTGAAAAATTTAATGTGACACTTATTTTTAGGAGCATATTTAATATAAAAATAAAAAAGTTTATGACTTTATATGATGTAAAACAAATCATAAGAAAATATTATTTATTTTTTATCTTTTATGAATTAATTTACTCTTAATTATAATCAACTTGATTCATGAAGAGTAAATACTATATTTAATCAATTATTTATAAAAATGATAATTATTACTTCTTTTAAATTTTATAATTAGTACTATTAATATTTTATTTTTATATTTATTATAATTATTTATTTATTTCTTTACTTATAATATTAAAATAAAAAAAATATTAAAGTGAATTGATAAATTTCACTTTAACATATTAAATCATATATTAAATTTTGTCACGATGAAAATTCCAGATTACTTGATGAGAGAAACATTGTATTCCTATGTCCCTTTAGACATTGAGTAACACATTTCCATACATTTATGTTAATAATATTTAAAAAATTAGACGGCCGTGCCTTTTCTTATATCAATTAAATTATATGCTATCAACTAATCTTTTAAGATACCATGAGCAATGCTTTCAGAAATTTAGTCAAAACCAATACAAATAATAAGATATTATCATGTGTTTTTCTTCTAAATGAGGATATGTCAATGTCTGCAAGGATACGTAGAGATGGATAACAATACCAATTTGACTCATCATTTTAAAAGTAGAGGTCCAATTTTAATTTTCCCGTTCTTTCACATTCATTGTTAAATGTAGTGCTGTAAATTCAGCCCGCGGGGCGGACTTGGTTTTTAAATTTGAGGTCCATTTACATGCGGATTAAATTTGACTTCGTCTGCAACCTGTATTGATCAAATGGCCGACAGTTGAACTAATTTTCATATTATATATTTTCTTAATTTTTTATTTTTATATAAGTTTAAATTTTTAATCTACACAAAATCATACCTTGATAACTCACTTTTAATTATATAAAATTGCATTATGAATTATTTTTAAATGATATTTTTATTTTATAAATATTTTCACTTATATCAATATATATATATATATATATGTATAATTTTTTTAAGATTATAAACAAATTTTAAATATATTATAACATAATTATGAATGAAATAGTTTTAATTTTTTTTAATATTTAAAATTTTAAAAAAATAAAATATTTTAAATTATAAAAATCCTTCACAAATCGATCTGTATACCTACAAACCTTTTAGAACCGAATTAAAACCTTCTATCTTATGACCTGTAAAACATGTGGATTAATCCAAATCAACTCCTGTAAGAATTAGTTCGCGGACAAGTTGGCCTAACCCATTCTCCAACCAATGCGCGTGAAGCAAACGGACGAACTAAAGTAGGTTTTCGCAAGCCTTAAATAAAATATGTTAAAAAATTATATATTTTTTTAAAAGTTTTTAAGAAGTTAAGCATAATTTTTTTTACAAAATAAAAAAATGTAGAATAAGTTTTTCAAATTTTCAAATTTCTACCTGACTAATGCCACTCCGAAAGGCAACAGTCCCCCGGGAGCAGTATAAGCACCGTTAAACCAAAAATTATTAGAGAAAGGGTTATAGACTTTTACGTAGTTAAGGGTTAAAAGGCCATTTTGTCAGAAAAAAGGGTTATCATAAGTAATTTTTCAAAAATCATGCGCAAATTGCAGACACAGGAAAAATCTAAATTCAATTATAGTTTATAGATGAATTGACAGGGAATTAATGTCACATTAATGACTACATAAGCCTTCCTATTGAAATTATCAAAATGAAAGCTCAGTTGCCGAAAAGTGGTTTGGAACAAAGTTAGTTTTTAACCTCATGCATGCGTAACGATTATAAATGACATACACAAAACCTTAATTATTAAGTTAAATCTTCTAACCGGAAAATTAATTGGTCTCCAAATGTTTTCCATGGACACGGATAATTAGTCTTAAATTCAGAGGTGGATCCAACAACACATCTCCAGGACCATGGGGTTGAAAATGGTAGAAAATGCTTAATTTTTTTAATGTTAAATATTATGAATATAGTGAAAAATAATATATTTTATTTTAAGAAAGTTATTTTCCTTTACTACTATTCTTTTCATTTCTTTTTAGGTACTATTTAAAGTTAGTGTATAAATATTAAGAAAAATAATAAATAACAATAATTTTAAGAAAGATGGATTGTAATTTATATTTTCTACCAATACTAATAAATAAAGTTGTTGAATATTTATTGAAAAAGTAAAGATAATATTTGAAAAAAGATAATAAATGTAACCTTAGTTTTCTAAAATGATATAAATTAAAACAAATTTTATTCTTTAAAGCAATATTTAAAAAGAAATAGAGGAAGTATATCATTAAGTATTATAATTATTTAATTAAGATTTACAAGTAATATGTTACTTATTCACTTTATACAAGTAAATAAGATTTTTTAACAAACCAAATAGAAGTTGTAGATATGGTTCCATTTTGCACAATAAATAAATTAATTTATAATATATTGATTTGATTAATAATTTTTAAGTTATTATTTAAAGATATTTTACACATTAACTTATTAAAAATATAAGCTCTAATTTATACTTTATTTACCATAACAAATAAGTTAATTTATAACTTATTGATTAAGCTAGCTTCTAAAAGTATTTTGTGTACTTATTAAAAAAAATATGATTTAATAAGTTACCTATTTTTTAAATTTTTTAAAACCTATCTTTATTCTTTTTATTAATTTACAACTCATATCTTTTATAATACAAACTTAAATATTTTCTTTCAATAACATGATTTAATTTATATTAAACCCAACTTGACAAACAAAACGAATAGATAAATAAATAAATATACGATATCATAAATATAATCAATTATATTTTAAGTAACTATAATTTTATTATAAATAATAAAATAAAAATTAAATAAATATATAAATTTATAAAATATAATTAATTAAATATTAAATTTAATATTTTTATTTTAAATATCTTAATTTCATTAATATAATTTAATATTTAGATAAATATAAATTATTTTAATTTATATATCTATTTCTATGAATATATCTTTCTATGTCATTTTACGATTTTAATTAATTCAATAATTAATTTTCTAAAACATTTCTTAGGTAATATTTTGTATAACAAATGAATCAATTTATAACCTATTAACCTGATCAATAAGTTATAAGAAAGTCTTTAAGGATATTTCATTTTAACTTTTAATTTAATAATTTATCTTGAATAATTATAATTTATAAGTTACTATCTTTTGAAAAAAATTTCAAATATATTCTCATTCTTTTGATTAATTTACAACCCATATCTTCATAATATAAGTCTAAATTTATCCTTATATTTTAAGTAATTATAATTTTGTTATAAATAATAAAAATTGTAAAAATAGATAAATATGTAAATTTCATAAAGTATAATTAATTAAATATTAGATATTATATTTTTATTTTGAATGTTGCATTAATATAATTTAATATTTAAATAAATATGAATTATTTTAATTTTTATATATTAATATATTTTTTTTATCATTTTTTTATTTCAATTAATTGAATAATTAATTTTATAAAATATTTTTTATATAATTAGTTTACTTATTAGTTATTAGTTATTAATTATCAGCTAACTTATTATTTATTAATTAATTTTTTAATTATCAGCTACTTATATAAAATGGAACCTTACGCAATTAGTTAATTTATTAACTGATAGTTACTAGCTAATTTATCAAGTATGAATTAATTCATAAGCTATTTGCATGAAATAGAGTTTTAATAAATTATCTTAAATAACTTATAACTTATAAACTATTATTTTTTTTTAAATCTATCCTTATTCTACAATTCATGTCATATACAACATAATATCATAAAATATATTTAATTTAATTTTAACTTAATTATATGCTAATTTTAAATTATAAATATATAAAAATACATATATGAATAAATATGTAATATCATAAGATATAATTAATTATATTTTAAGTAATTATAATTCAATTATAAATAATAAAATAAATTTTATGTAAATAAATAAATATATAAATTTATAAAATATGATTAATTAAATATTAGATATTACATTTTTATTTCAAATATCTTAATTGTATTATTATAATTTAATTTTTAGAAAGCTAATAATTATTTTAATTTATATATTTATTTCTATTAATGTATCATTTTATATCATTTTATAATTTCAACTAATTTAATAGTTAATTTTATAAAATATTTCTTATATAATTAATTAATTTATTAACTATAAGTTATTAGTTAATTTATTAATTATTAATTAATTTATTAATTATCAACTAAGTTATTAGTTACTTACGTGGAGTAAACCAAATTTTTAATCCTATCATAATATTGAAAATTTTAAAACTACTACTTGTTATTTTTCTAACAAATTAGAAAAATACTCCCTTAATTTTAAAATTCACTCAACCATAATATTAAAATTATTGATTTTGTCAAAATATAATCAAAAGAAGTATTAAAATTTCAGTGCTATTAGGACTAAATTTTTTTTCCTATACATGGTGACTTGCCCCTAAAGCAACAATATTTTCTCAAATATCGATTTAGTCTTTAAATTATCATATTTAACCCTCAACTAAGATTTGAAATTAAGTTGTTTACATTGAATTGCCCCTAAAACAACAATATTTTCTCAAATATCGATTTAGTCTTTAAATTATCATATTTAACCCTCAACTAAGATTTGAAATTAAGTTGTTTACATTGAATTAGTATACTAGTAGTTTATTATTGTTTTTATGACACAACGGGTTTTTGTTGCATTTTACTCTAAAAAATATTATCCCATAATTCTATTCACAAGTTAATAGGTAGCCCCACTAATGCTCCTTAGGGAAGTTAGAGAATTTTCTTTGGGGGGTGAAAGATTAAAAGTATAAGTACAAGACTTTTTAGCATAAATATATTAAAATTCAATAGCAATCAAAGTTATATAAGTAATGAAAGATTAAAAATTGCAATGCAGAATATATTATTAATTAAATTATCAAGAGTTCATTTCACACAACAAATAAACTAACTTATAGTTTATTGACTGGGTCAATAAGTTATAAGCTAACTTTGAAAGGTATTTCTCACACTAACTTATAAGCTACTCCAAATAACTTATAAGTTTTGATTTAATAAACTAACTAAAGTAGCTTATAACTTATAAGTTACCCTTTTTTTAATTTTTTTTTAAATTTATTTATTTTTATTAATTTACAACTCATGCCTTTTATAATATAAATTTAAATAATTTTTATAAAATATAATTAATTATATTTTAAATAATTATAATTTTATAATAAATAATAAAATAAAAATTATAGAAGTAAATAAATATATAAATTTATAAAATATTAGAAACTATACTTTTATTTTAAATTTTTTAATTACATTAATATAATTTTATTTTTAAATAAATAAAAATTATTTTAATTATATATATTTCTATTAATATGTTCTTTTATGTCATTTTGAAATTTCAGTTAATTCAACAGCTAATTTTACGAAACACTATAATTAATTTATCAGCTATCAGTTATAAGTTATAAGTTATCAGTTAATTTATCAATTATCAAGTAACTTATTAACTATCAGCTAACTTATCAATTAGTTGTGTAAAACGGAGCCCAAAATCATGCACATCAATAATATAAAGTATAAAATTTCTTCATAAAGAAATAATATAAAGTATAAAAAAAAGCCAAATTCATAAACTTTGTATAATATTATATCAGTTTTATTGTTTGATTAATTTATAATTTATCTGATCATGATAATAAATATGACATTATAATAAATAATAATAATACAAAATATAAGCAAAATTTTCAAAATATCGCCTTTCATTCTACTGTTTCTGGTGAATAATGGGGACAGAATGATAATACCAGTTTAATTCCAAAAATCCTCGAGAATTTCTTGTAATGGCAGAGTAAAATTGCAAAAGTCCCTCATTTATTTTCTTTTTATGGTTTCTTTTTATGATTTTCTTTTTATGCTTTATTCTTTATTTTGTATTCTTTGTAGGAAAAATTTATGGTACACTATTTTTTTAAAAGAATTTGACTTTTCTAACGTGCATCTTAAATAATCTCAATTATTTAAAAAAAATCAAAGCTTGGTAATATGGTAAGTAATAAGTCACTAAAAAAATAATTTCTTTAATTTGTAATTATCTCCTTTCTTTATTTTCTTATCAACAAGTAAGGTCATTTAATTTATTTGCTAAAATATATTTTGTATTTTAAAAGAATAAAATTTCTTTAATAATATAAATTTATATCATTAAATTAATGGTGATGATTTAACTAATTTTAAAATAATAATGAATCCAATCTAAAGTTGATTAAATCGTAATGTAATAAGTCCCGCACTAAAGAATTGGTGCGTAACAAACACTTCTTTTTACTCTTTGAGTGATTGTATTTCGATTCACGGTTAAATCTTTTTTACTTATTAAAAGTACAAAAGTAGCAAATCATTTCTAAAAATAAAATAAAATTCTTTTTATATTTGACAGGGCTAAATTTAAATATTTAATGTATTTTTGTTCACAAATATACATACTAGCATCGAACAAAAGTTAAGGTCTCAGGAGCGCTTGAACAATTAATGCCACCCAGCATATGGTAAAACAAATAAAGTTAATTTAACTCAAATTATAAAAATAAGAGGTAAATGTATTAAACATTCGTTTCTTGGAAAAAAAAATTTCGTTAACAAATCTTTATATATATATATATATATATGAAGAGTGTCCGAACTATGTTAGTAAAAAAAAATATTTTTTTAAAAAAAGATAAATTTATCTTTTACTAAATTTTTTATATTTAATATTGAATATATAAACTATTTTTTATCATCTTAATATTTATAATTATATTATTATAAAAAAATATTTTTTTAATTAAAATAAATAAAATTTAAATTTCTCTATATTTAATGATAATTACATGAACCTTCTATGTATTTTGGAAAGAGTTTAAATTTGATCTATTAATAATACAAAATATTTTATATCATTAGTAAATAGGAAAAATATAAATTATTAAAAAATTAAAAATGATTAAAAATTTTTATTTTATAGCAAAGGAATTTTAGTAATTTTTTATTACCATGGCAATATATAAGTAAATAATAGTATAAAAATAATTTACAATAAATTAACTTTAAATTTTTTTGAAAACATATATTGGCATTAGTTAAAAGATAAAAAGTGATTCACAGATCAATTGTATCTGATATGCAAAATTGAGAACATATTAGTTAATTCATACAAGAAAAAAAGTATTGAAAAACACATCGCAAAACAAAACAAGAAGACGTAAGATAAAACAAATGGGAGAAGATGGAAATAAAAGAATATGCTATATGCTGAGTGTATGCTTCAAACATTGACAGAGATATTTTAACCATTTTCTGATCAAGATACGCCTTTAAATACCCCTTTTTAAGAAATTTTTATAATAGAGTTTATGTTTAACACACTTTAACCCTTTGAAAAAATGATAATCTTAAATGTGGAGATGCTTACACTTTCATTTAATTAATAGCAAAATTTGTAAAAATTGTGAATTTCATTATATGTGATCACCAAGAAGAAGAGTGGCATTATTTTAAAAGTTTAATATATTTTTTATTTAAAGGTATAAAAAAAACATTACCAAAATAATATGAGTCAAAATTTTAATTTTTATAGTTAAAGAGGTTCGATATTAATTTGATCTATTAACTTATTTAAAATATATTTATATAAATAAATTTTTAAATATGTTAATAAATTAAGATTTTTTTATAATTTAAAATTATCTTGTAATTTAATTAGATCTATATATAAAATATATATTTAAAATATTATATTATTTATAAATATATGAATAATTAAATAAATTACTCTATAAAACTTATGAATCAAATTTAAAAAAATAAATTTAATTTATTTATTTAAATAAATTTATTTATTAATTTAATCTGATTTTGAATAAAGATCATAAATAAAACGAGCCGTAGATCTCAAATCTTTAATAGTCTGTCTAAACTATTTACACTTTTAAATAGCCCTGTTCCGCTGACGTAATCTTGATTCTTCGTTTGAATGAACCAAGACACCCTTACCGTCTGCATAGTATCTCACGCACCATCCCTTTTTATCTGGCGTCATACCTGTCTTATCATATACAGTGACACTTTTTTTATATATCATTGGTTAACTTTCGCTTTCTCTGCTGAGAGAATGTCGGGACCACTATGATTGGTCCACCGACGTGGGACCCACACCTGGAATTTTTATCCTCTTCGACTCCTTTTTATTGGCTGCTTGGGCTACCTTCAATGGTGGTGGGTGCGGCTTGCCGAATTTTTTCTTCCAGTTCGTTCATCACAAGATGCAATAGAAAACAGAAACCGGAGAAGATCGGTGCACCCCAAAATGAAAACAAGGAGAGTGCAGGGAAATTACTTCTAAAGACACTAGCTCAAAATAAATTCTTATCAAGATTAAATATTACAAATTTAGGATTTGTTTATTGTTGTATTTAAAAATAAAATAATTAATTTTATTAAAAATATTATATGGATTATCATTAATCAATTATTGAAATATTTATTTAAGTAATTAATTTTGTATTTTAATATTAAGTATAGAACAGATTGGGCCCTAGTTTAATGTATATAATTCATGATAGGTTGGATCATGCATAAGTCCATATGGGTAGAAGTCCCAACTTACAGCCCTTTAGTGGTCAGTAGTTTCCTATCACAAGTCTGACCTTAAATAGAGATATCAGGGTTATTATTTGTACACAAAAAAAAATAAAGATTCCTACTCTTCTAAATTTTTTTCTCTCCCTTTTCTCTTTATCTTGATAACCTAAGAGGTCAAGTAGGTTGTAATTCTACTCATCATCATTCAGATCAGTCATGGCTTTATCAAATCATACTTCAGGTACGCTCATAATTTTATTATGATTAATTTCATATTTTTGTGATTTTAATTTATACTTCCAACAATTGGTATCAGAGCATGTTGATAGTATGAATTATTTGATTATGAATTTTATTTATCCTGACAAAATTTATAAAATTCTCAATTTTCTCTTTTATTTTCATACATGAAATTATCAAAATTTGGGAAGTTTTTTTTTTTTTAGTATTATTTATTTTCTGGGTTTATTTGCACTCGTTGATACGCAATTCGGCTAGTGAAGTTACGAAATTCTGATTGATTTGATAGCTTGAGATGAAATTTATCATTCGGTTGTTTGATTTATTGGCTTAGGAATCTGATTCGTAGCCTATCGTCTTACGGGGCATGTAGGAAAATAACTTTTCAGTTGTTTAGATTTCAATGTAAAGATGGATGATATTACCAATTTACTGTGGTGTTTCACTTTTGTAAACTTAGGTTTTAGGGTATGTTTGGCTAGAGGTGAAAATGGGAGGGGGTGTAAATGGAGGGGAGTGGAAATGGAGGGGAAGGAAATAGAAGTGAAAGTAATTTCACCTGGATTGTTTGGAATTGGTGAAAATAGGAGGGGGAGTAAATATGAGTGAAATGAATTTCTTTTGTTTGGAATGAGTGAAAATAGAGGGGAAAGGAAATGTGAATGAATGAAATGACTAAAATATCCTTTTATTATGTTATGTTGAGATAGTTATAATATTATTTAGTAAAATTAAATAACAAATAATTTTGAATGAAAAAAATATGTTAAATTTTTTTTGAATATTAACATATTTAAAAAATTATAATTTTTTATTTTTATATAATTAATAAATATTAAAAAATTTACATTATATTTTAGAAAAATACTTATATTTTAGAAAAATACTTATAGTAAGGCAGATTGTCGAAATCTTCCTGTCAAGGCCGAAGAGCAGCATATCGGCGTCCTTCTAGTTGGCTAACATAGCAAGAAGCTGTCAGCTTCTTCCTATTTGACGTCTAGTTCTTCCCAGTAGACACACTGTAGTAGAGAAGACAAAGAAGACTTGTTGGTTCCGGTTCAACATTAGCAAAAAAACAGCAGGGGCAAAATGCAGAAACCAAAAAATTGCCCCTTTTTCACTTGATTTCTTCTCGTTGCTGGGGGATTGCAATTTCGCTGGGCCCCACAATTTTTTATTGTTTCCATTTACTCCCTCCGCTGATTTCACCTATTGCCAAACGAGTGAAAATTATAATTTCACCGTGAATTTCACCCTCCCCATTCCCCCCGCCTCTTATTTCATCTATTCCAAACAGTCCGTTAATTTATCTTCTCCCTCTTTCCCAGTATTTTACTCAGTTATAAACTGCTTGTTTTAAAGATGAGATTTTGCAGTGTCACCTTCTTATAGTTGCTGTTAATTTCTAATTTTCTGTGGAACTTGCGATCAAATATTGCTTGTGTCCACAGAGTTCTGATATATGGCAGTGTAGACCATGGTGTTAATACAAAATTTAGGTTGTTTGTTGTTATTGTTGATCATTGAAATATAAACCAACATGTAATAGACTACATAGCAGATTGTACTTGGTTATGTATTCTGCTAAAAGCTAATGAAATCTTATGTCTGTCTTTGACTCTAGTATAGATCAAATACAAGAAAGTTGGAAGTGTCATATTTTAGCACTGGCTGCGTGAAAAATGAGTTGCTTTTTGCTATGTGTAATATGTTTATAATGATTACGGTCATGTAGGTATTGGCCTAATGAATAGTGTATGGCACTCTTTGTTTGCAATCGAGTTCCCTGCTTACTTTTTTGATAGGGCGTATTATTACTTTCGAAAAATATTATTATTATTAAATTCAAATAAACATTTGTTAGCTAGCAAAAAAAAATTATAGACATTCTTCATATTTTTTTAGGCTTGGTGTATAGATATTCTCTTTGGTTGTGGACATAACTATATTAGCTAAATTTTGAGTCCTTAATTATGTAATTTTGTACATATAAAGATACCTAAAGTTATTTATTTCATACTAATGATAAATTAGGGATATAATAAGGCTATTTTTCATAAAATACCGTCCTTCTAAATTTTTTAAGAGTACATTGCATTGATGATGGATACACCCTATCAGTGTAACATTGTTAATGTAATTTTAAAGCTTAGACTCCTTAGAATAGACATGCAGTAATTATTATGTTTCAATATTTCTTGTACCCTATCGGTATGGTTATATTGATTACATTTTTTATGTAGACTTTTGTACAAGCCAAATCTATAGTACATGTATTTTGGATACCACTTTGTTAGATAGTTGTTTGACTGATTTATTTAATTGGGAATCTTGTATTGTAATTATGTTGTGCACGCATAATTAATAATTTCCCAATCTTATTGCATCAGTCTCGGCCTTTCAACAACTATCTGTGGTGAGGACTCTTAATGGAACAAACTATGATGAATGGAGAGAGTCCTTGAACATGTACCTGACAATCTTTAAGGAGGATTTGGCTCTTAGAGAACCAAAGCCGGCTGATCTCTTACCCGAGTCTAGTGTTGTAAATAAGACCTATTATAAACAACGGTATGAGTCAAACTGGATTTGTTTGGTAGTGATTAAGTTCACTATTGAAAAGGGAATTAGAGAGAGTATCTCAGATAAGGACACTATTATGATGTACATGAAAGTTGTTGAAGAGAAATTCAATTCTACCTATCTAACTTTAGTGTGTTTTAAGTCCAATAAACTTGAAATATCTTTTGGATTTTGGTGGTTAGATTCTGGTGAAACTGTTCATGTTACAAATTCTTTAAAGAGGCTCAAGAACTAATAGATCCCAAATAAGAGAGAGAAAAATGTCTTAGGAGTACCAGGTAGTAAGGTTAAGGTTCAATACATAGGATCAATTTCTTTATGTTTGTCATCTGGACATATTTTGGATCTAAATAATGTTATTTATGTACCTTCTACCAGAAGGAATTTGATTTCTATTTCTGTTTTGGATAATTGTGGTTATTCTTTTTTTGGCAAGGGAATGGAAAGATTAAGATTCATTATGATTCTACTACTATTGTTGGTATTGCCACTTTACAAAATGGTTCATATCACTTGAATTTGAAAGATTATCCTATTGAGTCTTCTAATATTCCCATCAATGTCATGATTAGGCATAAATGTCCTAGAATGAGTTAGAATTCTTCCATTTATGGGATCAATTTTAGGCCATTTTTCTAAAGAAAGATTAGAAAGATTGGTAAAACAAAGGTATGTTATTAGATCTAGATTTCTTAAATTTTAAAATCTTTTCGATTGTGGGATTGTAAAGTAAATATGAGACCATGTAATCCCTAATTGAAGAAATTAAACTCTAGAATAATCAATGGGTTCTTCATTAAGTACTGAATTGGATCAAGAGGTTATAGATTTTATTATCTCACTTATAGTATCAAGATAATCAAGTTTGATTGGATATTTTTATTCTGAGGATGACTTCGATAGTAGGAGTTCAATGCTTAAGGTTATCAATTTATGTGACAAGGCCACCATTCTGCCTATAACTATTTTGATTCTCTCACCACTAGAGGAGATAATATTGACATTTCAGTACAGATAAATAAAGATCCTTATGTTGAACAATCTAATCAGCTAGCCATTAAGTTTAGACGTTCTCAAAGGGTTTAGAGACTTGCAATACCATATGACTATATTATGTACTTGCAGAAATTTTAATAAATTTATTAGAGTTATTTAATCATCTTAGTGCTTTATGTTGATGACATTTTGTTAGCTAGAAACTCAATTAATTTAGATGAGTCAAAATGCATGTTATCATGTCATTCTGATCTGGGCAAAAACATCCTTTGTTCTTAGAATTCAGATATATCATGATAGAACTCATAGTATTTTGGGTTTGTGCTAAGCCAATTTAATTGAATGGATGCTTGAAAGATTTAAAATGGACACCTGTGCATCTAGTCCAATGCCTACTTAGAAAGACAATACACTGTCTCAATCATATTGCCCTCAAGTTAATATTGAAAGGGATAAAATGGATAAGATTCTTTATGCTTCCGCTATTAGTAATCTTATGCAAGCACAGGTTTGCATTCGTTTAGATATAGCTTTTGCTATTAGTGTGCTTGAAAAATACTCAAGTGACCCTAGGATGGATCATTGAAAAGTCGCCAAGAAGGTCATGAAGCATCCACAAAGTACTATGAATTATATGTTGACTTGTAGACAATCTAATTTACTTGAAAGTATTGGTTATTCAGATTCTGATTATGCTTTGTACATAGATGATCATAAGTCAACATCTAGATACATCTTTATGATGTTTGGAGGAGCTGTTTCATAGGAAAGTGTTAAAGAGACACTCACAGCTACCTTAACAATGGAAGTAGAGTTTATCGCATATTATGAGGCCACTTGACAGGCTATAAGGTTGAGAAAATTGATATTTGGCATGCAATTAGTTAATTCTATATCACGATCTCTACCAAATTTTATTGCGATAAGGCTTCTATTTTGTGCTTTTCTCAAAACAATAGGAATTCTAGACATATTGAACAATTTTTATGTTAAACTCCTATTTGTTAGAGAGAAAAGATTGCTGAATTTCAGACTCACATTAAACATAGCCCTAGTGGAGGCATGCAAGGGATCCGTTGACTTAAGGCTTACCTATAGAAGTATTTAAAATTAACTAACTTATATGAGTCTTGTTAAATTTTTATGAAGCCTTAGTTTAGTGGGAGTCTGAGATATGCTTATCTTATTTTGTTGATATTTGTGACCAGTAATTGCTCATTTTGAAACATTGGTGATATGTTTTATACATATATAAATCATTTGCTTCCCTATCGGATTCAATGATTTTAAGTTATTTCTCTTATGAGCTGTGGTCAAAAGATTAATTTTATATATATATCAAGTTCCTTTGGAATTATGAGACATTAATTTAACATCACTTGTTTCTCTATCGGATTCAGTGATTCTGTATGGTCTCATTCCACTTATGTAATCATTACTCAGTAACTTCATATATATATATATATATATATATATCCAATTCTTTAGGATTATGAGACATTAATTTAACATCACTTGTCTCCTTATCAGATTCAGTGATTCTGTATGGTCTCATTCCACTTTTATAATCGTCACTCAGTTTAGATATTGAAACATTGGTAATATGTTTTATACATATATATAAATTATTTGTTTCCCTATCGGATTAAATGATTTTGAGTTGTTTCTCTTCTGAGGTATAGTTGAAAGACTAAACGTTATTCTGTTCCTTTCAGATTATGAGACATTATATCACTTGTCTCCTTATCGGATTCAATGATTCTATGTGGTCTCATTCTCTGAATTAAGTTTATAGCTTAATGTATAACTAATTGCTTAATTATTGATGTTTTAATTATTCCATATAATTAATTAATGCTATCCAAGTGGAAGATTGTTATATTTAAAAATAAAATAATTAATTTTATTAGAAATATTGTATGGATTAACATTAATTAATTATTAAAATATTTATTTAAGTAATTAGTTTTGTATTTTAACATTAAGCATAGAACAGATTGGGCCCTAGTTTAATGTGTATGATTCATGATAGGTTAGATCATGTATAAGCCCATATAGGTAGAAGTCCCAACTTACAGTCCTTTAGTGGTCAGTAGTTTCCTATCACAAGTTTGACCTTAAATAGAGAGATCAGGGTTTTTATTTGTACACAAAAAAAAATAAGGATTCCCACTCTTCTAAATTTTTTTCTCTCCCTTTTCTCTCTATCTTGATAACCTAAGGGGTCAAGTAGGTTGTAATTCTACACATCATCATTCAGATCAGTCATGACTTTATCAAATCATACTTCAGGTACGCTCATAATTTTATTATGATTAATTTCATATTTTTGTGATTTTAATTCATACTTCCAACATTTATTTTCTATTTTTAAAAATAATTTTTTATTTTTAAAAATAAAAGAATTTGTTTATCAAAATATTTTCAAAATTTATTTTTTAAATATGTAACTTAAAAATAAAAAAATAGATAAAGCTTTTAATGTTTTCTTACTTTTTTTTGTTTTGAATATCAATTTTATAATTAAATAAAATATTTTCTTATTTACAATATTAACCACCTTGTAATTTTAATTTTTCTTCACTTTAAAAATAATTTTTGAAAATAAAAAATATTTTTTAAAAATATGAAAATAAAAATATATCTAAACACATACTTACTTTCCATAGAAGAAATTATAAAAATAAAACTTAAAATTAAATTTAAATATAAATTAAAAGTTACTATTAAAAATAAGATAGTAGAATAAATTTATAAAATTTAATTTAACAAATATAAAATATTTAAATTTTTATTTTTTGATATATATATATATATATATATATATATATATATATATATATATATATATATATATATATATATATATATATATATATATATATATATATATAATATTTTTTTTATTAACAAGTAAGACGAAGGGAAGAACTCTAAAAAGGCCCATTGAGATAAAGAAAATATCGGATTCCTCATTTTCATATGAGTAGGGAAAGCTCAGACGAATGATTGCACATTCATTGGGCAGATACAAGGCTATTGAGGCAAGTTTTAATACCCCATTTACATTACTTCTAAGATTCTAAATCCTACGAATTAACTTTTTATCATAAAAAATTAAAATGTTGAAATTTTAATAAAAATTGGAGAAAAACATATGAGTTATTTATGATTGTTCTAATTATTATAGCATGAATTGATCTTTACTAAATGAGTTTTCCTTTTATTAAAGCATTTTTTTACAAATTTTAATTTTATAATTTCGAATAGTAATCATTCATGGGAAAAATATTCCTCTTAATGTGGAGTCAGGATAAAGAAGTAGAAGCCACCACAAAAGTGATTTTTTATCATAAGTTTTAATAAAAAGTAGATGTCAAGTATAATTCGAAATTTATGTATAATTTTACTTATTGAGTGTAAAAATTAAAAGTTGTCAATTTGAATACAACCAACTTAAAATTAAAGAGAATTATTTGTATTTTCTCATTTATTTATATTAGCAGCAACTGACGCGGTTTGAAAGAGCTGTAAAAAAATAGTAATTAGCCTATAAGCAAAAACGGAAAGAGAAAAGTTGATTTAAAAATTTTAAAATTTCCCAAACTAGAATATTTAAGATTAAATTAATATTTTATAATATATTTTTTGATTTTGTATTTTACATTCAAGTTTTTTATTTAGTAGTTATATAATTTATGCTCATTTTTAATATCGGGCACCTGTTATTAACCTTATTCAAGGGATATGTGCATTTTTTTTTTATATCAACTTACGATTAGCAGCCGTAATTCAAAGCAAGTTAATTAATTAAGCCTATAAACAATACAAGTGTCAATGCATCGGGTATTATCAGAATTTTTGGAGTTAAGCATAATTAATTAAACAAGAATAATACTAGGATGGGTCGCCTTTTAAGAAGTTCGCATATTGCCCCCCTCTTAAAAATTACTTTTTGATAACTTGATGGTTTAATGGAAATAGATTAAGTTGCAAGACATTTTTAACTAGGTAGATGTTCTGAGTTCGATCTTTGGCAACACCTTAGAAGAAATTTATTATTTATTACTCTTATCTCCAACAATAATTAGTTTCATACGTAAGAATACCATGAGTATAAATACTAAAACAAAAATAATATTGTAAGCTTCATAGTAGTTAATGCTCAAAGGCCATTTGGTTCCATGGGGGAAAGGAAAAATAGTTAACAAAGGGAAACAAGAGACATGAAATGAATATCATATAATTGCCTACTTTATTTCGTTTAAGTAAAAAAGGAAGTTAAATTCTCCTTGCTTGCCTTTGTAACGGTACATAGAGAAAAATAATTTATTTTTATTATTATTAAAATAATTAATATCCTCATTATTATGATTATAATTATGGGTCTATTGGTTCAAACTGGAGAAACGAAATGGAATCAGAAAAGGAAATTATAGGGAAAGAAAAGGAATGGTCCTGATTATCCAATTTATTTAATTCAAATAGGAAAGGGAATCAAGTATTTTTAATTTATTTTATTAATAATTATTACACTAAAAAATAATTTATTTATAATAATTATTAAAATAATTATTATAATTATTATATTATTATTTTTATTTTATTTACTAATATTATAATTTTTATAATTATTTAATATTAATTATTAATATCTTATTAATAATGTTTTTATTATTACTCTTATTATTTTAACTATTATTAATATCTTAATAATAATTAATATTATCATAATAATGTTAATAATTATTATTTATTTAATTAATATTTTTAATATTTATTATTTTATTAATATTATTAATTATTAATAATTAATAATTTAAAAATATTATAATATCATTAATATAATTAAATAATATTATAATATTTATTATTTATTTAGTATTTAATAATATTATTTATTTATTAAATAAATATTAATATATAATAATTACTATTTATCTAATTATTATTTAAAATAATATTAATTTTTAATAACTTAAAAATATTATAATATTATTAATGTAATTAAATAATATTATAACAATAATAATTTATTTAATATTTAATAAAAATGATTTATTTATTAAATAAATATTATTAATATTATTAATATATAATAATAATTTATTTATTTATTATTTATCATAATTATTATTTATTAATAATATTAATTTTTAATAACCAAAAAATATTATAATATTATTAATATAATTAAATAATATTATAATATTCAATAAAATTATTTATTTATTAAATGAATATTAAAATATTATTAATATATAATAATTATTTATTTATTATTTATCATTATTATTTATTTATTATTTATTAATATTTTATTAATATTATTAGTTATTAATATTAAAAATAATAAGTATTAAAATATTATAATATTATTAATTAAAATATTATAATATTTATTATATATTTAATATTTAATAATATTATTAATATATAATAATTATTTAATAATATTATTAAGAAAATATAGGGAATGGGAATGGGAATGGGATTCCCTAAGGAGTTAGGAGGAATCACAATTCGCTTAAATGAGGTAATCCCATTAAGGAAAAAGGGAGAAATGGAATGAATTTTTTTTAAACAAAACAAAAACAAAGGTAATGAAACCTTTCAATTTCCTTTCCTTTTTCTAAATACCCCTAACCAAATGGTCGCTTATATTATTATTTTATTATTTATTGTTATTATTTTACTAATCTTATTATTTTTATAAATATTTAATAATTTATTATTATTAATTACTAGTTTTTTATTGTTATAATCTTTTTTAATGCTATTATTTATTTATTATTAATATTTATTAATATTATATTAAAATTATTAACTATTTTATATATTATTATCTATTTTATTATACTTATAACTATAATTATTATTCAATTATTTATTCATTTTATTTTATTAATATTATACTATTATCATAATTATTAATATTTTATTCATATTAATTATTATTTTTATTATTAAACTCAATTTTTAGAATGAGGGAATTGAATTCTCAAAGAATTGAAGGAATTATTATTATCTTATTTGGGATAATTTCATTAAAAAATAGGATTAGAAATTGAGGATGTGTTTGGATTTTTTTAATAATTATTTTATTTTAAAAAGCTATTTTTGGATTCATGGAAAACATAAATAAAATATGATCAATGTTACAAATAAGGAAATATTTTATTTAATTCTAAAACTAACATTAAAAAAAAGTTAAGAAAATATATGAATTTTTTTATTTTTCTATTTTAAGTTAGAAATTCATAATTAATTTTTTTAAAATAAATTATGAAAATAATTATTAAATAAGAACTTTTATTTTTAAAAAATAAAATTAGAAAATTATTTTTAAAAATAGTAAAAAAAACTTTGAATTTCTTTTAAACTAAATATATACAAACTAAATGAAGTTAGAAACTCTTATTCTCTTTCCTTTTCGTAATTACTAATAGGGATGTAAAACAAGTAGTGACCTGCGGACTTATAACCTATTTTTATGGGTTTGGATTTTAAGAATTGAGCTTATTTTTGAACATGAATAATACAAATCGACTTGTCACAGACTTGATCCATGATAGAACAGCCCATATCCACCAAGTTCATGAACTTTTAGTTAAAACCTAAAGACCAACTTATATTTATTGCAAGTTTTGGCAAGTTTGGATCTTTTAAAATTGAACCTATTTTGAACACGAGTAATATAAATTGACTCATCACGAACCTGGCTTGTTGTAAACTGACTTATATCCACACGGTCGACTCGTTTGATAGGCCTACTAACCAAAAAGGCACCCTAATTATCTTTCAATAATAGAGGGCCAAGTTGTGAACCATGTGGAGTTATATTTGAGATTGACAAATAATACACATTAACAATAGAGGCACACATGCTTAATAGATTTAACATTCATTAAGTAATCTATACTCTTTTATACAAATTCTTGTTGTAATTATTTTCAACAATTAAACAAAAAATTGAACATTATATTTAGGAAATATAGTTGCAAGGTAGTTAAGTATTGTCACATGTCAAGGGTAGTAATATGTCATAAGTTAGCAGTTGTGATAATCTAATAGGCAAATATACTTAATTTTAGATAAGACTTGGTGGGAAAGCAAGCATATATAGAAGTTATGTGGTTGAAATTTCATATTAATGACTTGTATATATTTTTCTTAATTTTTTTCAAGTTTATAGGTATTTTACTAATCTTGGCATGGTTTAAGAATTCTGAAAAGTTTAAAAATTCAATATTTATAGTCCTTATATTTTTATCTTTGTGTTAGTACATTTTGATATGAACTGGACATTGGAGTATAGCAAAAATGGCTTATGACAACCTAAAAAAAGTATATCTACTTGCAAAAAGTGAACTTTTATTCAAAATACTTTTTAATGAAGTGGAGTGTTAGGAGGTCTAGTGTGACGCTTTTGCATTGAGCTAGAGACTTGAATGTATTGACTTGTGGTCATTTGTTTCACATTGAAAATTATGGAATAAGGTACATATTAAGCAAATGGAGTATCCCTTTCCTTTTTTAATTTGTCTTATTTTTAGCTTGTTGTGCTTGGATGCTTTTTGTATGGAGCAATCTTATAGCTTGGTACATGTGAGTGCTTTGATAACATTCAGTTATTACCTTTAGATATATTGCACATGAGATTTTATTATATAGATGATAAATCTTTGATATCTAGCCATTTTTTCTAAGTGTTCCATAAGAGAATTTTATAAGAAGGCTTGCATGTTTATCAAGGGTGATAAGCATACACTATATAGTTTCAATTGGAAAGTTACCAATTCATGAAAAATGGTATTAAAGCTTAATTTATGTCAGAGGGCCAAGATCAAGTAGGTTAAAATTGGTTTGGATGTAGCTTATCTAATGCTATATGAAGGCTATGCAAAGTTAACATTCTCAAACTCATGGGAGTCATTACCAAAGACTTAACTAGAAGGTGTGAGAGATTGGATCAACATAAAAAACTTGTGTGTGAGAGGATGACGCATCCAAGTGACCATAGATTGGTGTATTAGGTGCAAACATTTATATTAGAGGGCTAGCTTGCATTGCACAAGATGTTAGTTATACATTCATTCGTGATAGTGACATCGAGGGATGCAAAACTACCATTTAGAGGAATAAGTGAATTAACATTCTATCTAATGGGAGAAGCCCTTATCTTTGCTAGAGAGCTTAATGATATTTGAAGGGATAGAGTTTACAATTAATGGAGTCAAAGGATGAAACCTTATTGATGGCCAATTTGAAGGGAAAAGCATTAGTCTTACTAGAAAGCTTGGCTACTTTTGAGGGTGTGGTAGAGCCAGCAATTGAAACTTTAGTCATGTAGAAATATGTGACCATAATTGATGGACACATGGAAAAGTCCAAAATTATGTTAAAGCAATCTATAGGAATCATTTATGATGCTTAAAGAAACATATCCAGGGGACAAAGTGGATTTCTCCAAAGGAAGTAGTCTAAAAATCATGTCAAGGTGGTTTGGAAGGATTAATTGTAGTACTTAGAAAGGTATAGCTAGAGGCCAAAGTGGATTACTTTAGAAAGAGTAGTTCAATATCTTATTAAAGTAGTTTAAGGGATCATTTTTATTATTTGGAGGAGTATTGCTTGAGGGAGCATAACTAAAAGGCAGAGCAAAGATTTAGTGAAATCAATGTAAGGGGCACAATTTGTAAGTTTGGCAAAGAGTATGCAATCATATGTAAGATTTAAGAATAAGATTCTAGGGAGCTAGTACATCATAGTCATATAATAATCGTAATGATACTTCAATATAGTGGGATAGATTGCATAGTTGCTTAGTAGTATGGCAATAATGACTTAGAAGAGAGGTAGCATACTAGTACTACATAATTATAAGATTAAGAGACTTTGTAGTAGTGACTATGAGTTCATGTTTGCTCATACACGAGCAAAGTGAGACTTGAGATAGAGTGTGAGAGGATTATATGCTCAACCCCATCAAATCATTAATGTAGGGGAAGCCATTGAATGGATGTGCTTATGAAAGTTGTTAAATGACACATTCAAGTGAGGACTATGGGAGCCTAGACATTATTGGATGTTGCCTTAAGATATAAGAAAGGATTATAATGCTAAAGTGCATTAACTCTGTGTGTAGGCTATAATGGCTAATAAGTTATCAAAAGTTATCGATTTAGAGAAAAGTAGAAGATTTAATTAAGTGTAAAAGTGACATTGTAAGGTGTTATAAATTGACTAAACCCAATGCAAATGGAGTTATAAGCAAGGTTATGAGGCCTATGTGTAAATCAAGCATAAGTGTTAGCTTTTACACTGATGCAATAAGATATTAGGTGTAAGACATTTAGTAGTAGGCGATTTTGAGTGCCAAGCATTACTTATGAACTATCAAGTTAGCACACACTATTACTACAAAGGTGGTATTCGTGTAAATTGCGAAGGCAAGGAGCATATCGTTATAAAGGCAATTACCTATCGGGCAAGTTAAAAAGATAATGAGTTTAGGAAAGTTAATGGAAAAGTGGCACTAGAAGGTGTCAAGATATTTTAAAAGGAGTTTGCAGAGGTAGCTTTTTAAGAAATTTATGAAAGATACATTTGGTTAAGAGGATAGTAATATTGCAAAAATGATAACCCAAATTCAAGATGAGAAAATATTCATAGCGCTGAAAGAGACAAGCATGAGTGGTTAAAGTAGTAACTTAGAGGAGTAGGTTAAAGGCTAACATGAAGTTTCAAAGAATTGAGTAGATTCTTTATAGAGTCATGTCATCAAATTAAGGTGTTAATGAGAGCATCGACATTTGAAATGAGAAAAAATATCACAAGCTAGCAATTGTGACAATCTAACATGAAAACATGCTCAATTTTGGATAAAACTTGGTAAAAAAATCAAGCATGTTATAAAGGTTCTGTGACTAAAATTTGGGATTAAATTAACTTGTGTCCTATTTTTCTTGATTTTCCTAAATTTGATGGTATTTTGATAATTTTGGCATGATTTGAAAAGTTAAAGGAGTTCAAAAAACTCATATTTGCAATCTTGATATTTTTATCTTTGTATCAATGCATTTAGTGTAAATTGGACACCCAAAGCATGGTGAAAAGAACTTATGACGACTCAAAAGATTTATGTCTATTTGTGTCAAGTGAGCTTTTATTTACAATACTCTTTAAGAGGATAGGGGGTTAGGAAGTCTGATGGAATACCTTGGTATTAAGCTAAAGACTTGAGTGTATTGCCTTATAAGCATTCCATACACATTTAAAATTATAAAATGAGGCATATGCCAAGTGAATGAAGTGTCACTCTCCCCATTTAATTTGTCCCATTTGTGGCTCATTGTATGGAGCAGTCTTGTAACTCAATACGTGCTGGCGTTTCAATGACATTTGATTATTGGCTTCGAACATGTTATACATAGGATTTTATTATATAGATGAGAAATCTTTAATATCCTACTATCTTTTCTAAGTATGCCTCAATAAAGTTTTATGGGAAGGCTAACATGTTCACTAAGAGTGATAAGCATGTGTCATATGGTTTCAGTTAGAAAGTTACTAGTATATGACATAGTACTAAGCTGGAAAAGATTTTAATGCTTAGCTACCTTAGAAATTAAAACACTTTTTAGAATATATTTTCTAGGAATATGATTTTCAAAATATTAAATTATATTTGGTTCAATTAAAAAGACTTATGAAAATATTATAATATTATATTTCAATTAATTTAAATATTTTTAAATGGATAAAATATACATAATCCCCTTTAATTATTTCTAATGTGTATATAACCTCTTGAATTATTAAAATGTACACATAACTTATTTAAACTAACTACTAGATATATATAACTCATTCTTTTAGAAATGATGTCCAAATCCAAACGATTTAGTCTATTAACTCACAAAAACCTAATTCCAATTATCATCAAATCTAGTTAACTCTAAAAAATCCAACTCTAATTGTTATTAAAGTTGATTGTGCATAATATTTTCTTTTTGAATTATTTATTCTTAAAGTAGTGGTACTTGGGTTTTAATTTTCAAATTTTAATGTTTAATGAAGTTAACACCAATGGCAAACCTATTGTAAATTTGTGGAAAATTTTATCATCGAAATTAGGAGTAGAAATTCCTAATCTTGATATAAGCCTATTTTTTCTCAACATTTCTTTTTCGATAAATTCATTATAGTTTTGAATTCAAATGCAATACTTCTTTGATTTTGTTACCACTATTATATTTATAAATGGCATTGGAGGAATTATATCTATGTTTGGCACTAAATTTGGATTTTCTTTATTGTTATGAGTTTCCTTTCTTCCATTGGTAAAGCTCGAAGGTAGTATGTATTTCGGGAACATTTGCACCCAAACTACACAATTGAAACCTTTTCATTTAGCAATTACAACATAGATTAAGAAAGAATCATTATAAATCCAAACCATCATCAAATAAGAGTATTGTGATTTCATTTTTCTATTAAAAACCTTCTTAATTTTACATCTACATGCTATACATGTATATGGGCTAGGCTTTCAAGCTTTAGGCCGAGTTTTTTTATGCATAATTGCATGAAAAACAAAGTTTGAGTCTAGTTCAACTTATTTACTTTTAAAAAAAATTAGCCTAACTTAACATAAATAATTTAATATATGGCCTAAGGCTCAACTTGAAAGCTTAATTATTTTTATTTTTATTATTATTATTATTATTTTGAGTAAAAATAATTTTTTTAATATAAAATATACATTTAAAGAGATAATAAGATATTTAAATATATAAAATATTTAATTATATTAAATTAAATTTTTTAGTATTAAAGATAATTAGATATAATTATTTTTTATAATATTTAATTGTATTATTAAAAATAAATTAATATAATTATGTCAAGTTGGCCCAGCCTATTTCTTATTATCATAATTTGAGCCCAGCATGAATAATAATCAAACTATAAAAAAAAGCCAAATGGGCTTATTAGGTTATAAAAAATTCAAATCTTATACTTTTTTCTAGCCAACCTTATTGGCCTAAGCAGATCACTTAGTCCATGTGCAACTCTATGACATATTGTGTAAATTAAAACATGAATTTTTTGCTTAAATTTGGATGGTACTATTAAAAAAATGGGTAATATATACCTAATATTTAGGTTAGGTGGATTATATGCATATTTTGATAGTTTAAAGGGTTAGGTGAAGGTTATATGCATTTTAACTTTTTCTAAAAATATTGTTAGGTTACTAAAAATACTTTCATTAGAAATTAAGCGGTCAATTGCATTTAGTGGTAGTAAAAAATAGCCAGAGGTGGCAAACGATAATTAACAATGCTGGGCATATTTGAACCTGACTTTGATATCAAATAACTCAAAAGCTAGAGACAATTCTCTCAAATAACTTAAATATTTCCTTTCTTCAACTTAATTTTACTATGTAATGGAATAAAGGGCATTTGTAGGCTAAATTAGGAGGGGTAGTATCTAACTTATGATCTAAGTAATGACATTACTTATACATGAATCACTTATATCTAAATATATGTACTTACATATTCAAAGTACAAGTTGACACTTAATAAACTTAATTAATATGCTCCTATTGATACTTGCACTTAAATGTGTAGGAATTATAAAATTATTAATTCTAATTTTTTTTAGGCCAGCAATAAGCTTAACCTATTTCAAGGAAAGTCCAACTTAGTCTAACCTACTTCTACTTAGACTTAAAGTCAATAATTTTTGAATATTTTAGACAAAATTAATAATCTCAAAATTAAAAATGTATGGCATTAGTAAAATGATTTCTTAATATTATAAAATTATAATTTTATTTTTGAATAATAGTTTGTACATACAATTATGTTCATTAATCATATTATTCAAAAACTAATTTGTCTGAATAGGAAAATAAAGTTATATGGTGAATTATTATATAAGGAGGAAATTGCCTTTTTATATAATTCAACGATCCTTTTATTAGCATCTTATAATTTCAAGAAATAAATTATTAATTTTATTAATATTATGAGACTATTGGAATTATAGCCAGTAAACAACATGGCCTAGCCTATATATTTTGCATGCTATTAATATAAAGGACCTAATCCAATATTTAAACACCCATAGGTAAATAGATCAATTTGCTGACTTTTTTTTTAAATTTTAAAATATTTTAAACTTTTAAATTTTTAAATAATAAAAAAATTTAAAATCATTACAAAGTACCATGTATTTATTCATAAATAAGTTATAACACATTTAAAATCCATATATAATCTAAAAAACATTATGTAGATATAATATAACTCATAAAATACTCACAAAATAAAAATATCATGTAGAAACAATTTATAACAAAACTTTATATTACCAAAAGTGAAAGAGAAAATTATAATTTTATATAAATTGAAAATTTAGATTGATGTAAAAATTTATAAATTAAGAATTGAAAAAAAAAATTTAAACCAACCCAATTAGTTTGCGAGCCATACAAATTGAGCCATGTTTGGTCTACATTTAGACTAACCTCTATTTTAAAGGATCAAATTTGCAAAAGCTTGTGAACAAATAGGCTGACTTATAACCTATGGGGTTTTTCAACAACTTTAATAAGAATCTTGTAGTATGAGAAGAAAATTTTTAGCACCGTGCTTACAAAATTTTCATATTGAAATGTCCATTTTAATATATTTTTTTAAAGGAAACAATTTCATCATTTCATGCAACTTGCATACTTAAAGGATAATAATTTAAAATGCAATCTGTGCACTTAAAAAATTAGTTAGGAAGCAAAAATGAATATATAGTGTTAACTTTATCTCCATTTAATCATGAATTTTGATTATAATAAAATATTTTGATGTGCTTAATTGTTAAATAGGAATATTGAATGCAATTAGACCTTAGAAAGACTTTAAATATTTGTAAAGATATTGGCTTAAGATTTTATTAAATTAAGATCAATTGTAAAAGAGGAAACTAGAGCCAAAAGATTTTATTTAAAGTTTGATAACTTTGTTTTTTGAAGAATCAAAATCTATGTTCAAAATCCTTTTAAAATGTTGGTGCATGAAGGTTGAAAAACTTTGCTTAAAACTTATTTGGAAAAAGAGTTTAAAATGATTTTTAATAAAAAAACTAAGTTTCAAGGTGCATGAATCGATTTAAGTTTTATAGAAAAATTTTAAATGGGTTAAATCGATTCCTCAATCAATTCAGATTCCCCTATTTTTAGTTTTTAAAATGAAATGCTTGTTAAATACTGAATTAATTTACCAATTGATTGTACTTGTCTAGTATGAATAATATATTGAGTGAATTGATTCACACTATGAAAATTTTGAAATTTGGGCTACTAAATCAATTCCTTAATCAATTTATCCTAGGTTGACTTTTAAATATCGACTATTTTTTTTAGTGTACTGCACACTCGATACACCATACACTTGTATAAAGGCTAAAGTCCATTTTCAACTTAGAGTACAGGAGCTTTACTTTTTATATTACACAAGAAACACATTTTCTTGCTCTTCAATGATTAAAAATTCCTTGAGCCTATAAATTCAAATTTCCTTTTCTAGAATTTCATTATGTATTCAACTATCGAATATGTTTTGAGCTAAAATTTCTTTGTATTAAACTCACTTTCCTTTTATTGTTGGGGTGAGGAATCTCTAAGAAATTTGAGAGGCAACTCTTGATAAGTGAGTGCTTGGAGTGAGAAAACCTAAAGGAATTACATTGTATTCAAGAAGGATATTGTAGAGCCTACTTCAAGCGTCCATTTCAAACTTGATGAGGTAGTGTATTAGCAAAAATCCAAACTCTATTGATTTGGTAGTAGATGTAATCTTTGAAGTAGCGGATGTAATTTTTGAATCAGTGGATCTCCAAAACCAAATTACTATAAATATTGTGTTTACTTTTCTTTCTCCTATCTCTTTTTTCTTTTTTTTTTCAGCACCTTTGATTTGAATTTATGTTTATTGCTGTGATTAATTATGATAATGTGGCTGAATATTTGATTTGTGGACTTTAAATTGCTTGTGACCTAAGATAAATTGTTTATTTAGTGTTTCCAAACCATTTGCCATTGAGAAATCCTGTTGAAAAACCAGAATTATTTTTAAAAAGTGTAAAATTTTAAATGCATCTTGAGTGGAATCTTTAGCTGCGTATATCTACTAATTAGATTTTTAAGATGAACATCTTGAATAAAAATTTCAAAAATTTTTAATAACCTACCCTCTCTATTTTCCTTTCCCACCAATTGGGTCAAAGAACGGGGATTTCGACCATTTTAAGATCAGTTGTTTGATGTCTGATTGTTAAGCAGCAATATAGCGCATGTTTCCCATGTGGATCAGTGGTAAGACCAAGACGCTGATATATTTTTCTTTTCCCCATATGCAACGAGAAATTTATAGCACTACTTATTATTTTTTAATATAAAAATAATATATATAATAAAATAATATTATTATAAAAATACTAAAATTTAATTTATTATATTTATTTTATAATGATATAATTAAGTTTATAGATAATAATTTTTCAACATCGGATAATATAATATATACTAAAAATTCCCTGATAAAAATTTAATTAATGTGGATTTAATTTGAGAAGTAGTACTTAAACATTGAGAAAAATGTAAAATACTTCTTCAATTTTAGAGTGGTTGCATTTTAGTCCATCAATTTTGAAAAATTTTAAAATAAGTCCTTTAATAATATAAAACTTGAAATAAACATCAATATCTACTTAATAATTAATTATTTTATTAAATTACATTATTTCTTCAAAAAGTTTTTACAAAGGAATCACAATATTATTGAATGTTGATTTATCACGTCATTTTTCATACATAATTTTTATCTTATATATTTAATAAAAATTAAATTAGATAAATAGAATTTTAATTAAATACTTGAAAATAAGTTATGAAATTAAGTGTAAAAAATAATATAATAAATCAACATACAATATTATTGTGATTCTTGTTTAAAAAATCAATGAAAAATTTACATAATTTAATAAAATAGTTAATTAAGTGAATAATGAGTATTAATTTCAAAATTAGTAGAGGTAAAATGTAACCATCCCAAAATTAAAGGTGTATTTTATATTTTTCTCTTAAAAATTTATATGAAGAAAATATTTATAAAATTTAATTAAATATGATTAAATTATCAAATACTTTTATTAAAAAATAGAATATATGATTAGATAATTTGACTAATACTTTCTATATTAAAATTTTCATTTGTTTGCAATATATTATAATAAACTTAATTTAAAAAATATCGTGTTATATTCATGCTATTTAATTGGTGGTATTAGCATTAGAGAAAAGAGTGGACATAAAAAATGAAACATATGCAATAGTACAAATAAAAAAAGAAAACAGTGTATGAACAGTAAAGTATTGAGTTAAAAATAGAAATATTGTTAAGTGGTTTAATTGAATTAAATTCTGTATTTATGTAATTTTTATAAGAAAAATAAAATATATTATATTATATATCACTAAGTACTTGAGAAAATTAATAAAAAGAAGAGAAATAACATATGAGTTGTAAGTAATAATAATTAAAAATAAAAAGCTAACATATTTAAAATATTTTTATTATAAAAAATACGTCATATTATGTATGTACTACTTATTAATATCAACGTGAGGTGTAGATAAGAGTAGTGGACATGATAAAAAAAAGAAGAAAAACTCATAATGGAGTAAATAAAAAAAAAGGAAAACAGAGTATAACTTGTAAAGTAATTAAAAGCAAAAAAAAAAGAATATAGTTAAGTAATTTAATTAAATTAAAATTTAAATTATATAAAATATTTTTATAATAAAATAAAATATATTACATTTATATTTATATTATTTTATGATATTAACATCTTAATTGTGGACGCCTATTTTATGATTTTAACTTATGGCCTGTGCGTTGGCACAGATGATATTAGTTTTTTTTATTAATATAAAAATAATACGAACGTAATAATAGACAATTATTATAAAAATATTAAACTTATTTTTTCATATTTATTTTATAATCATATAACTAGGTTTGCAAATAACACATTTTTAGTATTTTATAATTTAACGGGAAATATAAAGCCTTAATAAAAATTTAATTAAGGTATATTTAATTTGAAATGTAGAGGTTAAAACTTGATATCAAGAAAATATATACAAAATTTAAATGAGTAAATTTGATTTAAATTACTAAATATTTAATTAAAAATAATAAAAATAAAATGTTTCATTTTATATCCATACAATTTAATTAGTGATATAAGTATTTAAATTATAAACAAAAAGAGTGGATGTGAAAAATAAAAAAAATAATATAAAAAAAGATAAACAATATTTGAATTGTAAAATAATGAAAATAAAAAATAAAAAATACTATTAAGTAATTTAATTAAATTTAAAATAAATTTATTTATAATATTTATACAATAAAAATATATTATAAATAAAATGTCCCTAAAAGTCACAAATTTTAGGGCATAAAAAATATTTTTATATTATTTAGTAATGTTCGGGTAAGGTGGGGTGAGACAGGAGGAAAGGTGGTATGAATGAGTCCCACATGCCCCTGCAAGGCATGGGTTTAAAGTGTAAAAGATTATAATTACAAGGTCAGCGTTGGAGAAATTTTACTAGCATCAAATTTTTTGTTATTAGTTATTTGACACATATATTAATAAATATTTTATTTTTTGACAACTTTTGTCAATCACGAGTTGATTTTATATATGTATTTGGTGCAATAAAAAACTTAACTTATAACTCATAAACTTAATCAATAAATTATAAATCAATTTCTATATGTATTTGACACATTAAATTTTAATAGTTTATAAATTTTTATTTGATAAGTTTTAGAAAGGCTATTTCGAATAACAAATTAGCTAATTTATTGAGGTTAATAAGTTATAAATTAATCTTTAAAAGGTAATTTGTATATTAGTTCATAAGAAAAAAGAGTTTTGATTTAATAAGATTGAAATTCTTAGTTAAACAAATATTTTTGGGTTATGAATATTTGTATTGGCCAAGGGTGCAAGGTATGAAAGAGATGTCTTGTGAATGCCTATGAGGGTTATATAAGAACTCCCATAAAGGTTTATGAGAGATATAAAGATGATACTTAGAAAGTTATGAGGTTATGGTTGAGAACCCTCACATATATTATTTTGTAATCTTTTGATGGTATAATGAATCTTTTCTCATTTATAATTTTTTTTCTAAAGTTTAAGGTTTCCCACGTTAAATTGTTTGTGTTTTATATTATGTTACTTTGATTAATTTAATTATTTAATACTTATATATTTAGAGAAAGGATGTTTTCCCAACAATTAGTATCAAAACGAGTTTGATCTAGTAGGAGAGTAGTGATCCGAGAGAGTAAGAATTTGATTTAATTCCATGTGCAAGATAAAGATGATGGATGAAATTGATAATGATGGTAATGTGATGATGATAATGATGATGAATTGTAGAGATTATGATAACTCATAAAAGTATTTACAAGATTCAATGTTCATGTAGATGTGAGAGATTTTTGTAAATAAGAAGGTGTGCGTAGACTTTAATGAAGCTTATAACACTTGATTGAGGTAAGATTGCATGAGAGGAAGATGATAGCTACAATTTGAAGAAATTAAAATAACAAAGGACTCTTACACTTGGTGCCCTATGATTAGTTTTTTTTAGCAATGGGTGGAGCATGAAGATTGATGAAAATGGCAGAAAAAGGGAAGATTGTTAAGTTTAACCTAAATTCAAATTATTATCAATTATTAATTATTTCCTATTACAAGTTATCTTCTTATTCAAGTTATATTTTTATGTTAGAGTATGATTGAAATTATTTGTCAAATAATTATCTTTAGGTTATAAATATTTACATTGGTTAGGTGTTTGAGATATGAGAAAGGTGATATTAATTCCTATGGCGATTATATGGGAACCCTTATGGAGATTTATGAGAGATATTAAGATGATAGTTAAGAAGTTATAAAGTTATGATTGAGAATTTTTACATATATTATCTTGTAATTTTTTGATGATATAGTAAATCTTTTCTCATCTATGGTTTCTCCCTAGAGTATGAAGTTTTCCATGTTAAATTATTTATATACTTTATTTCATTTTTCTGATTGATTTAATTGTCTAATACTTGTGTGTTTGAATAGTGGATATTTTTCTAACAATTAGTATCAAAGCAAATTTGATCCCATGGAAGAGTAATAATTTGGGAGAGTAAGAATTTGATTAAATTCCATGTTCAAAATGAAGATGATGGATGAATTTGATAGTAATGGTGATGTGATGATGTGAGAGATTTCTATAGATAAGAAGGTCATATCGAGACTTCAATGAAGCATTTAACACTTGATTGATGTGGAGTTGTGTGATAAGATGATTGTTGTAATTTGAAAAATTGGAATGATGGATGACTCTTATGATTGGCACCCCATGATTGGTCTCATTTGACAATAAGTGAAGTTTAAAGATTGATGAAGATGGTGGAATTTGTGTTAAGATGGAGATTATTGAGTTTGACCCAAATTTAAATTATTATCAATTATTGATTCTTTCCTATTATGAATTGTTTTCTTATTGAAAAAAAATTATACTTTTGTATTAGAGTAGGATTGGAATTCTTCGTTAAAGTATTTTTGGGTTACAAATATTTATATTAGTCAAAGGTTTGAGATTTAAAGGAGATATGATGTGAGCGTTTACGAGGGTTATATAAAAAACCCTATAGGAATTCTTGAAAGATGTTAAGATGGTAGCTACATTGGTGAAGTTACAAATATTTTAGCATAGGTGTGTGCTTCCATTAACTTTTTTAAAATTTTATGTAAAACTATATGTATCATTTAAAATATTCTTACTAACATTCAAATTTTATTTGTATTAAAATACTAAAACACAACTGCTTACTATCAGATAATTAAGAAGTTGTGAAATTATGGTTGAGAACCTATCCGATAATTTTTTGATAATATAGTAGATTTTTTTTTCATTTATTGTTTTTCCATAGAGTTTACAATTTTTCACACAAAAATATTTGTATACTTTATTATACTATTTTAATAGATTTAATTGTCTCAATCTTGTATGTTCAGAGAGGAGATATTCTTGACAATAGTTAGACTTCTACTTAATAGTTAATCAAATGACTCAAGAATTTTTTATTTTACAAGAAATTGTAATTCTCATATTATTTCTATCAATCAAACCATTTCTTTATTTGTATATATTAAGGAGATCAGCATTCTTATTATTAAAAGAAAGTAAATGAATGATAATCTTGTTCTCTGATCACGATGGTATATATATGTACCTAAAGGATATTTTGTGTCCAACTATTAAAAAAATCCACGTCATTTATTTCTTGATTAATCAGAATTTCAACGATGATATGTATGTATCTAAAGGATATTTTCTGTCCAACTATCAAAGAAATCCCCGTCATTTATTTCTTGAATGATCGCAATTCCTTATTGCTGTGCCGATATTTTTAACGGTATAATGGTATTCATTATTATTTATAATTTTTGTATATATTTTAAGTTAAAATTTAAGGCATTATATACGTTTTGAATAAATTATCACTCATTTTATCGTGGAACGACAAACTTTGATATTGATAAATCATCGGATTATAGAGCTGCCTTGAGTCAGAATTATACGAGACAACAATAGCAAGATACGAAAGTAGTTAAAACCGTGATTGTGACTAAGAAAAATTGGCTTGTAAAATTAGCAGCCATTAACACAAGTGATGAATCAGAGTTTGAGAGTTTGACGCAAATCTTGTTTTTCTTAAAAAGAGGATGACAATCTATATTTTCCTAGAACTTATTTAAATCTGAATTTTGATTAGATGGAAAATCTAATCAAGATGCGTGTATCCTATTATTTAATTTTGTCAGGTTTATTAACAAAGAAGTGAGCGAGATCATTTTGTAATTCCTGTGAAATCACTTTAAATTTCATAATTAACTCTTTGTTAGTAAAATAATTAAAAGTTAAAAGTATATACGTTATAAAATATTTTGAGTGTATTTATGTGTGAATTTAACAATTCTCTTTAACTTTTAATAGATTTGTTTCTTATCTGTAGAATGGATTAAAAAGCCGACAAATATTTGTATTTTATTATTTTACTGTTTTTATGATCTTGATTTATGTCAGCACATGCTTTTGCGTTATCAACATCATCAGGGCCTGAATCCACATTTGCCGACACTTCCCAACAATTATTTGTCCATATCATGGTCTTGAAGAGAGCTAAAATGTGTACAAAGGAAAAAGGGCTAATGCTAAAGAAATATAGAAGTTCTTGCGTTATTTATGCTACTTGAAACAAATAGTTGGCCAAAAAAAAAAAAACACACAAATAGGCGAGGATATTGCACTATATAGTTGATAGGATTAAAGATCTGACCTCGAAATTAATTCTACCCCATATTTGATCGGGAATAAGGGAAAGGAAAGGGATTGACAATTTTGAAATTTGGAAAACCATTTTTGTTTAAATGGAAAGAGAAAGAAGAGGAGAGAAAATAGGTTACTTTTATTTTTACATAATAAAATTTATTACTATTTAAAATTTTCTTCTCTTTCCTTTTATTTTTTATTCTCTACACAAGGTTAATGACGGTCTGAAAAACCATAACAAAAGTGTTAGCTCATTTGTTATTTTTAATATAGTAATCTCATATCTCATTTAGAATCCAATTCCTCAAAAATCCAAAATGCATTTTAAATAATAAAGTGAGATATTATGATTTTTAATAAAAAAATTAAGAGAGTGAGTAATTAAAAATTTAAAAATTATTTTTAATTAATTATTAGTTATTTAATTTTAAATTCTTAATTTTCTTCTTAATTATTGTGATAGCTCGTTTTATCTTCTAAGTGTATTTTTTTATTTTAAATGAGTTGCATCTTATATGACATGTCTTTTGCTAACAAATATGTAAATTATAATAATGCTTTAAGTAAATGAAAATAATCCATTATCACAATAATTTTGTGGATTTTTTTATGTAAATGATAAGAGTAATTAAACCATTAGATGTATATTCACAAGTACTACAGATTGAATATTAGACATAGCAAAACAAATATAAAACTTTCAAAAAATATAATATATTACTTGAGTTAAAACCTCTCAACACTAATTAAGTGGATTTGTTATTCATTTAATTGCCACAAGTTTGAATTTTAGAAATAAAACATTAAATAAATCAAATTATTGTAAAAGAGTGGGTCTTTGAAAGAATTTAGAGGAAAAATCAATCTCGACCATTGTAATATTTAGGAGCTATTTGATTTAATTGAAAATTTTGAAAAAATAAATCAATAAAGAGAAGTTAGGGGAGGGGAATGAATATCCTATGATTACTTACTTTGTTTGGTTTAAACAAGAAATGGAACCAGATTCCCTTAATTCACTTTGTTAATAATTGGTATATTGAAGAATAATTAAATTCTTCTATTATTATTAAAATAATTATTATTTTTATTATTATAGTATTATTTTATTATTTTTTATAAATTCTCTAATTATTAATTTATTAAAACTCATTTTTATTATTTGTAATTATATTTATTATCATTCATATTATTATCTAATATTATTATTTTTATTTTAATTTTATTAACCATTAATATTTGATTTTTTAATTTTATTCATTATTATTATTTTCTTATTAATATTATTATTCTTTATTATTAATATTTTATTTTTTTATAATTATAGATTTAAGAAATATATAGAAGAGAGATAGTTCTTATATTTTGAACTCATTCATGCTTAATGCTTATTAAAAGAGTATTGATAGCTCATTGACATATGGGAAATAATGAAGTGAGATCAAGTGTTCTGTAGAAAGACCTAAATGAAGACAAAGATTGAGTTTAAAAACAAATAAAAGGAAAGATAAGAGTAATAAAGAGGACAAATAATAATAAGATTTGCCTTATTTATGGTATAAAAATATCATCGCTCATATAATTTTAAACATTGGTTATTTTATGAATTAATGTCTAAAGTCTCGTAGAAAGAAAACACATTGATTTTTTCAAGAATCAATGTGTAAAGTTTCCTTATATTATAAAAAATATCACTACTCCTTTAAATTTAAATGTCATATATTTTAGGAATCAAAGTCTAAAATTTTATGAAAAGAAAATATATCAATTTTTTAAAGAACTAATATTTAAAATTTCTATATATTTTAAAAAATGTTGCCACTCACATGACATTCGACATATATTTTAAAAACTAATATCTAAAGTCTTGTGGAAAGAAAATACATTAATTATTTGTTAAAAAAATTGATATCTTAGGTGATTTCATTTTCCAATGTTAGTGATTGGCATTATTTTAGACACCAACTTTATAAAAAAAAAATCAGTATGTTATCTCTATCCCAACTTTTTGAAGTGATTTTTTCCTTCCTTTTTTATGTTGGTTCTCAAATAGTCAACTTAGAAAGCTTTTTGAGTGTTATAATGTCAGTTTTTTTATATAAATTGATGTGTTAATTTACTTATTTTTTCAAAAATACCACCACATTATTATATACATTAATTTTCTCTTTAATTGAAATTCTTTCTTATTAAAGAACAATGGATGGTCTTAACAAATCAATATCTACCATCCTACCTAGTTAACAAAAAGGCCTAAGAATAAGTAGTCTAACTTAATTTGACAACAACTTGTTAATCGAAGCTTAAGCTATATGGATTGAACAATTCTCTTCAAATGTATGTAACTATAGTCTAAGTCACTTATCATCTATCATGACCTAACCATAATCATGACTAATGTGTAGTTCATTACTTAGGTTTTATTGACCTAACTTACACTCTACACTAGTACATAAGGGATTAAGGAATAGTTTTCATGCATTACGAGGAATAGAAGGAGTTACATTTAGCAAATATAATTCAATCATAAAAGGAGTTATGCTTGTTTATAATTTGTCTTAACTTAAGGATAAGCTGGCCTAATTATCATAAAAAAAAGGAATGAGTTCCTATCCATTTACCTTTAACCTGATGGAACAAGGCTTAAAAATATTTAATTACATCAAAATATCCTATGCCACCTTAAGCCTTACCAAAAAGTTTATTAGGAGTTTAACTATGAGGTGGTGGTGGTGAAGGTGGCTTAACTTATTAGTTTTCTATAGTAAAATATAAAGGGGTAAGTATAGTGTTTAGTGAACAAACATTCTTACACAATTAAATATGGAAAACAATTATAAATTTGTAAGCGAAACTTACCATCCTATAAACCTAAACATTTAGGCCATATAATTCTTAATATATGTCTTGTTAATAACACATATTCATCAGTGATTAGGTATTTATTTGTGCCATCACTCAATTATACATATATCTATTCTTTATTCATAACATAATGTATAAGAGTAATATAATAAGGAAAATAGGCAAATCTCCCTAGACTCACATGTATCCTTATCCTTTAATAGTCGTTATTAGATCTGATGTTCAAATATCATGTGTGTCGTATCACCTATCATCACATTTCTTATGAATATAATGTTTAGTCTTAATCATAACTTGTAATTCAAATTTCAATACTATCATGCCACTTTGCATGGCTATATAACTTATTTGTATCATTATATATCACAAAATAACCATGCCTTACATCATATATCATTTAATTTAATTGACCTCTTCCATGTCATAAGTAATGAAGTTTAAGAGGGTAGTTAACTATGTGGTAGGTTATGGAGCCTTAAAATGGGAGTGTAGTTAACTATGTATTCGCTTACAAAGGGTCAAAAACTAAAAATAGGCTGAGGCAATTGATTATGAGCCCTTAGCCATATAGGTTGTAGTTAACTATGGGCCTTAAGTGAGTGAAGTCCTATCTTTTAGTTGACTACATACTTGATTATGGCCATCCAAAGGATAAGTTTTTTGGCCTTAATTAACTACAGAGTTAACTATAGCCCTTATTAGGTTAACATTTCAAGAGATAATCGACTATAGCTATCTAAAAAGTAGTTCTCAATCCATAGTCAACTATGTGATTAACTAGTACCCCATTTTTGTTGTTTTTTAGCATAAAAATATTGTTGAGCTACCATAAATACCATTCAAATGCATTTGTTATATCATCAATTAATACTAAATCATAAATTCACACTTTAAGCACCTTATTTAAGCTTATTCCAAGATCAAAATCAAATTAAACAACATAAAATATCATATTCCTCATGCACTTATTTTTAAACCTAAAACCATAACCCAAACCAAATAAAATTCATTTACTCTTCTAAATAAACCTAAAATGTTCACTCATCTACTATGGAGGAGTATTTAAATAAAAGAAATCATGAGTAGGTTGTCCTTAATCATCTAAAACTAATAAGTTTATAGTTAGGGTTCAATTTCTCCTTTTTTTGAGCTCAAGACTTGAGCTTCACCATACTTTAAAAAAAATAGAGAAAAAGCTTAAGATTAATAGTGGTTTAAGTGTTCTTACCTTTATTATTTGAAAGATTTAATAAAAGTTAGCTTCCTTCTACCTTGATTAAAAGAGAAGTGAAAAAGGAGATGAAGGAGTTAAAGAAAGTTAGGGTTAGTCATTTGGTATTTGGGGGGGGGAAATAGGGGTATTGCTAGTATAAAGGGAATAAAATGAGGAATAGTGTAAAGGTAAAATATGAAATTACCCTAAGTCTCCTTTGCACTTATATATTCACGTTTAAACACTTATAACATTTTAAACATTTCATTTATCTATTTTTTCTTATTTATTTCATTCAAGATTCTTATTCCAAATCTTACTCAATTAGTTGATTTTTATTTTACTTAATATTCCATTCATATTTTCCTATCGTAATTTACCTATTCTATACAAAAATTTTATTTCAATTATTATTATCATAGTCAACTATTTATCCTATTTACGAAATAAAATTCTAGAATTTTTAAAGAAGGTGCAATAATACTTTGCCCTTAAAAAATTATCTTTAAATTCTTAGAATTTTGCTAATCTAATAACACTGTGAAGACATATCAATGTTAAACTTAACACTCATAAAAAAGTTGCAAATATTTTTGCTGTATATCTAACTCTAGATCCCACATAGCATTTTTAATTCCATGACATTCCTAATGAACTTTTATAGATAGAACCTTTTTTATCTTAATTTTTGGACTTGGCAATCCAAAATTTCAATTGATTATTTTTTTTATGCTAATTTAGAATCCAACTATAATAGCTTGTCTTAGACCATGTGAAATTCATCTACTATGTACTCTTTAAGCATTAAAACATGGAACATAAGGTGAATAGACTGAAAATTATTCAATAACTCTAAGTGATAAGTTATAGCTTTCATGCTTTTTAGGATTGAAAATTGCCCAATGAAATGAGCTACTAATTTCCCTTTATTTTTGAACATTATCATACCTTTTATAAGAAAAACTTTTAAGAACATTATGTTTCTCTCTTAGAACTCTAACTCTCTCTTTCTTTTGTTTATATATAATTTCTGCCTATCCTAAACTATTTTTAACCGATTTCAAATGGTTTAAACATTCTTTAATACATCAGTCACTAAATTTGGTCCTATAAGTTTTGCTTTTCCTAATTCAAATCATCCCACTATAGATTGACATCTTCTACCATAAAAAACTTCATAAAGTGCTATCTAGATGTTGAATTTGTAATTGTTATTATAGGTAAATTTGATTAATGGCAAGTATTTTTCCTATATTCTCTTAAATTCTAAGATACAAGATTTAAGTTATCCTTTAAGATTTAAATGGCTCACTTTGGTTGTCCGTTAGTTTAGGGATGGAAAGCCATAATGAACCACAATTGGGCTCCTAATCTTGCTAGAGCAATTACTAAAAGTGATATGTGAATTAAGTGCCTCGATCTCACATGATCATAATCAGTGCCTCATGTAAAGGTAATATCCCATCAAGGTAAGCCTACATGTATATGTTGTTAAGAAAGTAGTTTTAATGGCAAGGAAGTACACTGACTTAGTCAATTTATCAATGATGACCTATATAAAGTCATACTTATTCTAAGTTCATGATAATCTTGTTAAGGAATCCATAATCACACTTTTTTATTTCTATTCTAGTATCGAAAATGATTGAAATATTCTGATTAGGCATTGATACTCTGCTTTTACCTTTTAGCATGTAAGACATTTCATCATGAAATTCAATACATCCATTCTCATTTTTTTCCACCAAATAGTATCTTTATGATTACAATACATTTTAGTTACTTTAAGGTGCATAACGTACAAGAAGTTGTAGGCTTGGTTCAACAATTTGTTTTGTTCACTTGATAGTATCCAAATCCAATGTTGATGGCAAACTACTCTTTCCTTACTTATAGTTCCTTTATTCCAAATCATTTGTTGCTTTTTTCACTAAATGTGTATAGAATGGATTAGTCTTCTAAGTTTTTTTTATTCCTTTAGCAAGAATGTATTAAACTATTACATGAGCTAACAATATACCTTGATCTTTGGAAGATATATCCATCATTTTACATGTAGATTTCTTACTTAGTGCATTTGTTACCACATTAGTCTTATCAAGATAATAAAGAATTAAATAATCATCATCTTTTACAAGCTTTATTTATCTTAAGTTAGGATCCTTTAACTTGTAGATATACTTCAAACATTTATAATTGGTATAAATCTTAGTAGTCTCTTCATACAAGTAATGCCTTCAAATTTTCCAAGAAAAAATTATTGTTTTTATTTCCAGATCATGGGTTGGATAATTTTAACCATGTTTCTTTAGTTACCAATGAGAAGCATTTGCTATCACCTTTCCATGCTGTATAAGAATGCATTCAAGACCAATTCTAGACATATCATAACACACTATATACCTTATTGGGCTTGAGGGTAATGTTAGCATTAGTGTAGAAATTAAGCATAATTTTAATTTTTGAAAGCTATTCTCACATACATCTGACCACTTAAACTTAAGTTTTTTTGTGTTAACTTGATTAAGCAAAAATCTTAGAGAAATCATTAATAAATCTTTTGTAATACCCTACCAATAAAGGAAGCTAAAAATTTTTATGACTAATAAAGGCCTTGGCCAATTTTATACTACTTTTGCCTTTTGAGAATCTATCTAAACTCCCTTTTGAGGCATCACATGCCTTAACAATTTAAAATTGGTTTTTTAGAATTCACATTTATAGAATTTGACATACAATTGGTTCTCTCACAAGCTTTGTAACATTTCTTTGTGATGCCAAACATGTTTTTCCTCACTTTTCAAGTATAATAGGGTATCATTTATGAACATAATCACAAACTTATCCAAGAAGGACTTGAATACTCAATTTATCAAGTCTATAAAAATGGCCGAGGCATTGGTTAACCCAAAAAATATAACTAAAAACTCAAATGGTTATATCGAGCTTCGAAAGTGGTTTTTAGAACGCTTTGCTGAAAAATCTTCAATCAATGATAGCTTGTACACAAGTCTATTTCAAGAAGTAATTAGCTCCTAGAAATTGGTTGAATAGGTTATCTATATAGGGAAAAGGATATTTATTCTTCATTGTAACTTTGTTCAATTGTCGATAATTTAGGCATAGTTACATTAATCTATCCATCTTGTTCACAAACAACATCGAAGATCCTTAAGGCGAGGAGCTTGAATGAATGAAACTTTTATCTATTAGGTCTTGCAATTGCACTTTCAATTCTTCCAATTTTGGCAAGGCCAAAAGGTAGGGAAATAGGTTTAGTGTTATGTATTAGGTCGTTATAGATTTCTATTTCTTTATTAAGTGGTAATCTAGGAAATTCCTTTAAGAATACATTGGGAAACTCTTACACCATGGGAACATTATTAATATCTAGAATTGGTTAGCTCAAATCCCAATACTAGTCTTTAAGCTTTGATATTCAAGATCAGGTTGATGGTTTTTAGCAACATATCTCCTTGAAACTTAATAGGTGGAGAACTTTCTATGAAAAAAGTAATAAACTGTCAAAATAATTCACATGGGCATGACACTTAGATAAATAATCCATCCTTAAGATTATGGCATAATTAATTATATCATGCAAAACTAGGTCCATAAGCAAAACATGTTCACTAATACTTATGGAACAAGCTTCTATCTTATGAGTGGCTATTGGGGATTTATCAAATAGGCTCATTACAAATAATAGTATACTTATAAGTTTAGTAGGGTCTATTGAGGGTAGCAATAAATCTTTTTGATGTAAAAATCAAGTAGCATCGAGGTCAAACCTAACATTAATAAGATAGTTATAAATTTTGAAGGTATCAATCATTACTATATTAGAAGGTTAGGCTCTTAGCGCGTCAATACATAGACTCTAGCTTAGCCTTCACTTGTCACTCTTTTTTAATTTTTCACATTAGTGCCTTTTAAAGCTATTGATTGATTTATAAAGATATTCATAAGTGGAAAAGTTAGAACATTTTATTAAAACATGGAATGGCTAGTGCTTTTGCTCAATATGTTTAAAGGACACTCTCTAGTTTTGTGTCCTTCATGACAGTATTTAAAACACATTTCCCCTAAAATAATTGCATAAGTTATTATGGAAGGATCAATATTATAGGCACCAAGGCTCTCTAATTTTTACATTTCTTTGAGTTGAAAGGAAATTTTATTGGTGACTTGGTAAAAGATTCAAATAATTTCTTTAACTTTTAGAATTTCTCCTTATAAAGAATCCACTACATGAACTATAGAATAAAGTTGGTCCCACGGTAGAATAAGCTTCTTCTCTCTCAAATGTTACTTGAAGAGGCAATCTTTTTTATGGTTATACTTAGATTAGTCCCTTTAACCTACTTCTTTTCTTGATTCCTATTTGAGCTTCCTTTTCCTACCTTTTTTTATCCTAAACCCAAGCCTCAATGCTTTGTCTAATGCTTGCTAGTACCATCATCTATGTGAATTTGATCAAAATAGAAATCTTATAATGCTTGGAAAAACCTCTTAACCATGGCCCTTTTAGTAGAGGCCAAATATATCACAAACCTAGAAAATTGAGTGAACTATGCATTATATTCAATAACTGAGAGACTTTCTTGCTTTAGATATTCAAACTCCGTGAATTTTTTCTTGGCATACACTTGAAAGTAAAAATCAATTGATAAAACTCTCCTAGAAAGTTGTCCAAGTCATAGGCACTAAATGTGGATTTCTATTCTTTATAGCACTTATAAACTAGTAATGTGTCACATCATCTAACCGATAACCTATAAGTTCTATCTATAATTGGTTGGAGCATTCTAAAATTTTTCTATAGTGTTTTATCTAGTCAAGGAATTGTTATGGATCCATTGCAAGATTGACACTAGTATACCATAGGGGCTTTAACTTCAAGAACTTATAGATTATTTGAAATTTATTCTAAGCACCCTTCCTTAGAGGAATATGTTCCCATTCACACTCTTTTTCTTAATCATGATTGTTATCATGATCATTCTTGTCTCTATATTGGTCATGACCTCAATTTTGCTTGAGAGCCTTTGTAACTTGATTTATCACTTGCTACATGAAATTAATAGCCCAAGGATGAAATTATTGCTTACTGTCTTCCCTTTTCTCTTGTCTACTAGTTTAAGCTTGTGAACCCATTTTATGCTCAAGTTCACTAGTTTGTAATTAACTTCTAGTATTAATTATCACCTAATTCATAAATTTCTAAACAATTGAATAATAATTCAAACATTATTATACAATCATATAAAAATAAATTCCACCACCATCATTAATATGCATTATAAGGTCTATCGAAATGATACTGGTGATATGTGATCTTAGGTACACACATACCACTCGTATAGTTTCAATTAACACTTATCTACAAAGTACATAAATATAATCTAAAGGCATTATCCTACTTAGATCTTAAATCATGCTCTTATACCACTTTTATCATAACTCAAACTTAGTTATAACTAAAATGGAACCTATTACTCAATTTCCCCAGCTTAACCTACACTTGACACTAACATATTAAGGCATATAAGGGAATTAAGGAATAATTTTCATGCATTAAAAAGAGTAGAAGGAATTTCATTTAGTAAATATAGTTTAGTTACAGAAAGAGTTAGGCTTGCTCATAATACGTTTAAGCTGAAGCTTAAGTTGCCCCAATTAGCCTAAAAAAAGGAATAAGTTCCTATCCATTTACCTTTGACTTATACAAAACAAAGCCTAAAAATATTTAATTATATAAAAATATTTTATATTGCCTTAAGCCTTACCAAAGAGTCATAGGAGTTTAACTTTGAAGTAATAATGAAAGTGGCTTAACTTGTGAGTCCACAAAAGTAAAATATAGAGAGGTAGGTCTGGAGCTTAATGAGTAAACATTTTAATACAATCAAATATGGAAAATAATTATAAATTTATAGATTGGATTTACCCTTCTGTAAACCTTAACACTTGGGCCACACAATTCACAATACATGTTTCATTAGTAACATATATTCATCAATAATTAGGTATACTCATTTATGCCATCATTTAATTATACATATATCATCTTATATTTAGAACATACAATATATAAGAGTAGTATAATAAGGAAAGTAGGTAAATCTTTTTGTGTCTTCCATTCATCATTATCCTTTATTAGCCTATCTTTGTGCTTTCCAATTAACCTTGTCCCTTACTAGCCATTATTAAATTTGACATTCGAATATCATGTGTATCATATCATTCTTATCATATTCCTTATAAACATAATACATTCGATCTTAATTATAACTTAAAATTCAAATTTCATACTATTAATGCCTTTTTGCGTAGCCACATAACTCATTTCCATCATTGTATATCACATAATAACCATACTTAGTATTATATATCATGTAGTTCAATTGACCTCGCTTATATCATATGTTATGAAGTTTAAGAGGGATAGTCAACTATAAAAGGTCAAAGGTTGGAAACTAGGCTAGGTAGTTAACTATGAGCCCTTAGTCATAAAGTCTTAACTAACTATAAGCTTTCAGTGAATGAGTCATATCTTATAGTTAACTACATACTTAACTACAAACATTCAAAATGCAAGCAGCCTCTCTTTAGTTGATCATATAGTCAATTACATGCCTCCCAAGGCTAACACTTCATAGGATAGTTAACTATGGTTACCTAAAGAGTAGTTCTCAAGCCATAGTCAATTACTACCCCATTTTTGTAGATTCCCAACATGAAAAATATTGTTTGACTTCTATAAGTACCATTTAAATGCATTTATAATATTATTAATTCATACCAAATCATAAATACACACTTTAAGCACCTTATCTAAGCTAATTCCATCATCAAGGTCAAATCAAACACCATAAAATATCATAATCCTCATGTAATCATTTTTAAACCTAAAATCTTAACCTAAACCAAACAAAATCTATTTACTTTTCCAAATAAGATTAGAAAATTTACTCACTCAATATGGAAAAGTCTCTAATTAAAAGAAATTATGAGTTTATCATCCTTAATCATTCAAAACTAATAAGTTTGAGGTTAATTCCCTGGCTTTTAAGCTTAAGACTTAAACTTCACCAAATCTTAAGGAAAAACTTAAGATTAATGGCAGTTTAGGTGTCTTTACCTTGATAGTATGATAAATTTACTAAAGGTTAGCTCCTTTCTAGTTTAATTAGAAGAGAAGATGACAAAGTCAAAGAGAGTTGGGATTAGGGATTTGATGTTTTTAAGGGAAATAGGGGTATGATTGTTAGAAGAGGAATAAAATAAGGAATAGTATAGAGATAAAATAAAGAATTATTCTAAAGCTCCTTTATACTAGAGCTGTCAATGTAACCTATATTCATTTACCCATCTATATCTATCCTTATTTTCACTTAGCCATATCCATCTATAATAGCTTTAAGGTTAAAAAAGGGTAAGTCATTATTGACTCTATCAAATAAGAGTTAATATTAGGTAACTTATAGAGAATTATTTATCCACTTATATATATAACAAATTAACTTATGTATTATATAAATTGTTATTATAAATAAAGAAAATATTTTATTAAAATATCTTACTAATTTTTTATTAAAAATATTAATAATTTAATATAAAATTAAATATCTTAAAATTATATATTTGGAATAAACTATCATAATATTTTTATTTATGTGATGGCATTAATTTTCATCTAAATAAGCTAAAGCTAAAAATGATTATTTATACTAATATTATTTTTATATCATATAAAAATTAAATTTAAAAATGAAATTAAGTATATGATGTGATTCTTTTTATATGAGCATCACATGTTAATGATAATATTTTTCAAAAGGATATTTTGATGCCAATGAATCTTAAATTATTTATATTGTATATAAAAGTTCTCTTATATACAAAATGTATATGAAGTTAATGCATAATCATTGTAAGAGACTCAATTCACAATCAACATACATAAATTTCACTAATAATATTTTTCAAATGAGGTTTCACAATGATTTACAACTATTGTATTACAAGAATATTACTTTTAAAAGCAATTTCATTATTTTTCTTAGTCACTAACTCTTCATGTAAAGGCATGAAAAGGTTATGATATATAACAATATTAGTTTATGTGAACTTTTATTTAATGTATCAAATTTTGAAAAATTTAATTAACTATATTTAATTTTATAAGTTAATTTGAATGAATATAATATTCAAAAATAGTTATTTATGTCAACAAAAATAAAGAAAAAATTAGAATTTTAAAAATAAAAAAATTCTATAAAATTTTTAATAGCATATTTTTTAAGTGGTGGCAATAAATACAATATAGTAATTAAAAATAATATTGATAAAAATAATAAGAAATAAAATAATAATACTTTGATAAATAAATGGATAAGCTTAACCATATATCCAAGGATCATATATCATTCATAATACATTTAAAATTTTATATTGGATCATAAATGAATAAATAAGTTAACAATAACCTATTCATTTTTTATCCAATTTATATTCATCCTAACTCATTTGTTTGCTATTGTTATTTCATATTCACCTCTAAACGCTTATAACCTTTTAAACATTTCATTTTATGTACCTTTCGTTATTTAATTTATGCAAGATTCTTATCACAAATCTCACTTAATTAATTAATTGTTATTTTAGCTAATATATTATTTATATTTTCTCATTTTAATTTATCCATTCCACTTTAATTATTTACAATAAAATAAACTATTCATCCCATTTATGAAATAAAATTCCAAGACTTTAAAAATGGTGTAACGTTGTCGTATAGCTCAAGTATTACCTCATTATATTTATGAACACAAGCATGTACTTTGAATGAGAATTTCAACCTTAATATCCATCTTCACTCAGTACCTTATGCTTTATGTTTCTCTCTCATAACTTGATCAACGAAGACCCTATCAAAGCTTTGACTTTGGTTTCTTGTCTTCATGTTCCACAAATATTGAAGCCTTTTCCTCAAAATGATGTGATGGAAAAAGGAAGAAAGTGAGAATGATATTCCAAATGGACCATTAACATCGGATAAGATATAATAGCTGGTTAGACACAACCTTCGCCCTTTAGTGGCATGGACATAAGCATTTTCATCTTCAAAGACATCTGACTCTTGTTCATCCTTTTAGCATTATATCCATACTTTATAAATAGGTTACTCCTATAAATTTTGCAATCTAATACTCTTATATATTTTTACTTTCTTTTGCTATTTACTGATTTAAGCATTGGAGTACACTTGGTAGTGCTTCCACCACTATGTGTCATTGATGCCTTTTCTATTTTGTAAGTCTCCCAATCTTTGAAGTTTTGTTAAATACCAATATAAAAAATAACAACTTCATTGTAGCTTTAAAAAATAGTTAATGCATGTAGATTTAGCTATGGTAGCATACTGCCATCAACATTAGGGAGATGAAGAAGCAAGACATCAAATGTAAAGGTGTTCATTGATGAGTTTGAATTGATTAAGGGTTATCTTTCCAATGGACCAAATTTAACCACCAACTTATAATTTTCATTCGAAAGTAATCAAGTAGAATGCTTTTACTAACTTAAACAAATTAATTAGGTTATGATCGATTTGAAATAATTTGGCATAAGTTGAAAATGTGAAATTGTTTTTTTTTTAACAAGAAGCAATGCCAAACAAGAAACAACCATAATAATCAATAAAAATAGCCAACTTTGAATAAAAATAATGTCATTTTACTTTTATTAACTTAAGTTTTAGCCGAGTCTAATTATAATTGATTAAGGATCTATAAACCGCCTTTACATACTTCAACTAATTTTGAGTTTTATTAGTTGGGTAGGAATGGTTGATAAATTTAAGATCACCTTAAAGTGAAAGTGCTATAGCTAATAGGTGTGTGCAACTCTAAAAGTGTTATAGCTTATAAATGTTTGTGTATGTGTATTAGATTTAGGAATTTCATATTTAGCCTTTACTATTTATCTAGTTTAAGATAATAAATTTTATTTAAAAATATTTATTTTAATTTTTAAATAATAAATAAAGTTAGATAGATAATGAATATCTAAAAATAGATCTTTACTCACCTTCTTGTTATTATATTAACATCTTATCCATCCATTTAACTGGTTAATTAAATATGGTGGATAAATTTGGATTGATGCAAAAATAATTAAATTTGGATAATTCTATTAATTTCCATCGATTCTGTCATTCCGATTTTAAGGTAATAACTTTTGTATTAATAATTTTCATATCAAATATAATTTTTATAGAATTAATTAAAAATTTCAAGATATTCAAAATAAAGGAATTATGAGTAATTATTATAAGATTTATTAAAATTATTTTTATTACCATTAAAGTTCTATCAAAATTTAATCAAATTAATTCATTAATTATTTAAATTTAGGAAAATGAGATGTAAGTTAAAGATCTTATTCCCATCCAATTTGGTATCAACATTCTTGTTAGAGAGACTATGACAACAAAGAAAGATTATTGTGAAAGGTTAAGGGATTACATGAGATAAACTTGTAAACAAACATAAGGATTTTGTTTGTAATAATTGTTGGTTAACATCAAGCTCCATTTATTTTATTAGAAAGTATATCTTCAAAATATAGTTATAAAATATTAACATAGAGGAAAATATTTTAATAATTTAATATTAAATATGAAAAATTTGAGAAAAGCAACTTTACCTGTTTTAAAAAAGAATTTATTTTCTTTCGTTTTCAAGCTTTTAGGTATTATTTTTTTAATCATTAATATAAATGACATATTACCCCTTCAATAATATATATATATATATATATATATATATATATATATATATATATATATATATATATATAAAGTGATATTTTCCTACAAAATATACTTTCCAATGAAACAAATAAAGCCTTAGAAAAATAGTTTTGAAGACTAATTTAGTTAGAGAATAGACTTTAAAAGATTCATTCTTTTAAGACTTCTAACTAATTTTACTAAAATACAGTGCAATGAAAATAAATAGAATCAAATACTTATATATATATATATATATATATATATATATATATATATATATATATATATATATATATATATATATATATATATTAAAAATATTACTTGGTGTTGTTATTGTTGAAGAAGATGCAAACACAAGTTTTTCAGACATATATCCACAAGATCTTTCAAATTATGTCTTAAGGACAAACAAATAAGGTATAAGCCCTTAAGTATTATATAGGATTAACAAAAGATTGTTAGAACTAATAAATTCAAACTTAAGCATTGAGAATAATTTAGAAAATATATTGTTCATTTAACTTTTTGAATTTCCCTATGAAATTTGACAAGGTTTCGATAAGTGTAAAAATCTCCCTGAAAAACTAGAATGTTAGAGTTTTGATAAGTTTGAAACTCTTTTCATATTTTATGAAAACTAGAACCTTTAAGTTTTGATAAATCTAAAACTCATTCCATTTTCATATGAAAATTGGAAGTTTAAAGTTTTAATAGATTTAAAACTCTTTCCTAATTCCTTTAAAAATTGGAATCTTAAAGTTTTGATAAATCTAAGACTCATTCCATTTTTTCTCTATCATCCAAAAATTAGAACCCATGAATCTTATTTATGGATAAGGATTAGGATAATAAAATGTGTTTATTATCATCCCAAAGCATCCACACTCATAATGTCACATTGAGCCTCATAATGTCATAATGTCTCATTAAAGCTAATAATGTCACATTAAGCCTTATAATGTCATAATGTCTCACTAAAGTTAATAATGTTACTTTAAACTCATGATAGCCCGTCAAAGCCAATAATTCTCATTAAAGCTCTTAATGCATCATAAAAAATTCATAATAGCTCATTAAGGCCAATAAACCTTATTAAGGCGCATAATGCATCATTAAGGTTCATGATTTTCATATTTAAGTTATTCCTCATTGGATATTTCTTCTTTGAAAATATACCTTTAATTAATATTTGAAATATATTTGATTATTAAAAAATTATTGATTGGATATTCCTAATTTGGAATATGTTTGCAATAAATGTTTTAAAAAATAAAATATTATCTTTGTCAGATTCTTGATATGATTTTATTTTATAAATTAAATAGTCCAAGTTATATTTGATAAAATTCTATCCAAATCATGTCTTTAACTTTTAGGTAATTGTCTTAGAAAATATTCTAGAAATTAATGAGTGTGTTTGGATATATTTTTTGATCTTGTATTTTTAAAAACTATTTTCTTATTCTCAAAAGCTATTAAAGTTTGATGTTAATGGAGAATGATTTATAAAAATAATTTAAGAAATGGAATTCAGATTACTACTGTAACGCAAAACGCAACGAGACATCTTTTAATGGTGTTCAAATTCTTAATTTTATTAAGCTCTATTATAATAAACTGGTCACAATTAGGTGTATTATGAGTCCCACTAATATGTGCATTTTTAAATTTAATTTCTAATTTCAAGCGCTATTATTATAACTATATATTACCCCCATATTAAAATTTTTCTTTAATTAAAAAAATAAACTTTAAGATTATATTTTTATGAAATTCTTTTAGAAACAAATTAATATTTTTAAATTTAATTTTTATATAGTATTAAAATAAGATTAATAAAAATAATTAAATTTAATTTTTCTTTTTTTAAATATGAGAATTAATCAATATCACTACATATATACGGATATTATGATATGATACTTTATTTAAGATATACAATTTTAAGATGTATAATTTTATATTAAATTATTGAAATATATTTTCTTGTGGATAAATTCATAAGATATTTTCGAATTCAAAGAAAGTTTTCTACTTCAAATTCTCTGCCGGTTATAGGAAAGACAAATTCTATAGAGCTTATTTCATTAAGAGATGGATAGAAATTTACACATAAAATCTTAAGCAAATAGGATAAACCCAAGTTTGTCCACTCTCCCCCCCCCCCCCCCCCAACCCCCAAAAAACTAAGAAAACCATGGTGTAAAATGGAATTTTGTGCTTCTAGATATTTTCCACCAGTTAGTAGTAGTTATCCTTACCACTAAAAAACTACACTTCAAACTGTAGCTAAGCATGCCAATCTTTCATGATTGGATGCATGTCAGAACGGAAGAAAACAATATTTAATACACTTGATTTTCACTATAATATTTCCTCGCCATCACTTTGGAGCCAAACTGCATGCAAAACAGACAAAGTTTTATTCCATAACAGTAAATTCACTGATTAAGATAAATACTCCAAACAAATGGAGATTTCAAAACTCCCTTTCATGACTTGTTCTAAGCAATAAATCACAATAAAAGCCATTATTTAGACAAGTTGATGGGGATGAAAGCAGCTGGGATTATTTATATATTCATCATCCTAGTCAAAACGCGGTGAGTTGGCCCCATTTTAACAAACACTTGAAGTTTTTTAATCAGTAAATGTAAAGGGAACAGCCAATTATTTTGTGAAACGTCATGTTGAGTTTGTCAACTTGTTTGTTAGAAGATATGTCCTTCAGTATATACCTTATTTAAATATAGAGATTCCTTGTCTCTCTCAAAGAGCCAAGATTCCCTTGTTTTCTCTTTGATGCAACAGTGACTTGCAGTACTGGAATTACTGCAAATCTCTTTGCCTGAGTTTGTACAATGTTTCACAAGGTAGGTACTGTCTGGGAGGTGCCAGACTAACCTTTGTTATCCCAATAAGTGAGAATAGTAAATTTTTAGGACATTTTGGTGGGACTGTTCTTATCAATATGCCTTGGTTTGTATTAGCATGTATTATAATCTAGCTAACCATTATTAAATGGCATTACGTAAATGTGTTTTACATTGCAAATCATGAGATATTATTGTGATCGGGTAATGATTAATATAAGCTAGTTAATACTACTAGCTACGGCTAAGAGGTGGGAAAACTTGTCTCTACCTACGACCTGCTGTATAAACAATTTGAGATATATTTTGTAATCGTAAAATAATGTTACTCTTATTCTCTTCAATTGTCTCCTCATAGACTGAGATTTAAAGTTTCTTGAATATTACTATCTATTAAATAGAAGTGTATAATATACTTTAAAAAAAAAAGAATTTATCAAACATTTTCCTATTTTGTATCCTATGAGTTAATCATATTATAAGGATATATTTTGTAATTTTTTTTATTTAGTCTTTTATCTAATTTATATTTGTAGATGATGAAGTTCATAAATCGAGATATTCATGAAATATAATCCCAGATAAATACAAAACTGGTTCATGCATAACAAAGCACAATGCAAATTTTGTTCAGATCCTTTTTCCTATTTTTCCTTTTTGCATGCAAATGTTCATACAACTTAATTTTTTATCCGGTATGGGACTAACTCTATTCAGAACAGTAGCAGTAGACCGTAAATAAAGGTGCCTTCAAAGTTTAAACTTACGAACCTATAATATATATCTTGCTCTGAGTTATATTAGCTTGCATATTGTCATTATTATTAACAATCACAGCATCATAGTTTAAAAGCTGGTTGTCAATGGATTATTTTAAGTATTTCACTGTTTCGAAGATTAGGGTTTACAATTTTTTTTTCCTCGATCACAGCTTTTGATTTGTTCAATGCTTGCATTTGTGAATCATATGGAGGGCACTGTTGATGGAACAACCGGCAGATCTGTGCCACGCTGCTGTCTTTGGAAATCTACAAAAACGACATTTGTAAGTTTGCACTCGTTTGTTTTGCTTATTGTCTGTGCTGACGTTTGCCTTTTTGCTTTCAACAACTCAATCATACAATTAAGTGAACTTGCTATTTTATTTGGTTATGACTGTGGTAGCAAAATTCCTTTTGCCTGCTTCATTAATTTTCAAGTATAGTTCTTCAGAGGAGGCTTCCATGCCTACATACATTAATTAGAACAAGAAAGGAAATTTTATTAATCTACAAGGGGATGCAAATCTTGAAGAACATGACAAACAATTGGAGGACAGACTTTTATATGCTCCTCCTGACAACCTGAGCTACCCATTTAGTAGTTTTATGAGCCACTTTATTATATTTCTTAGGAAATCACATCATAAAAATACTATTTCAAACAGATGAAAACCTCTTAACAGACTCAAATACTGATGCCACACATCAAGAGTATTCTATGACTCCATTCTTTGACTCCAAATAAAGCCTCAAAAAGAGTTTTGCCATCATTCTCTAAATTATATTGGATTCCCTTAATTCTAAAGCAAAATGTCCAAAATCAATAGTTTCAACTTTCAAGCTCCTGAACATTTTAATATGGATTTATATTCCACGTACTCACAGTGCAGTATATCTATATTTATGGAACACAAAACATTGTGACATATAAATATTAACATGTACGCATTATAGTTTATGTAAAATTTATTAAATGTCATTAATGTGAATAAGCTTTAAAATTCAAGCGACCATCGGCAGCTTGTTATATTAACCATTATTTTAAGTTAGTTACAACTACCAGCTACATCTAGGCAGTAGAAAAACTTGTCCTACTTATCCTCTTGATGATAATGATGATAATAATAACCTTCAAAGTTAACGATCTCTATTTTTTCATTTAGATGGAAAAATATATTAATAATTTAATGATTATAAAAATAATGAGAATTTTTAAATAATTTTAATGAAAAATATTAATTTAAAATATTTAAATTAATTTCATTCATTTTTCCTCATCTCAACAATAAAGGTACCCATTAAGACTTCATTTGATTCATCGAAAAATACTTTTCATAAAAAAAATATCATTTGTATATATATATAATGAAGGAATGATATGACATTTATATTAATAATTAGAAAATGATATTTAAAAATTTAAAAATGAAGGAAAATAAATTTCTTTTTAAAATTCTTCATATTTAACATTAAACAAATAAAATATTTTTCTTTTATTTTAATATTTTATAATTATATTTTATAAAAAAATATTTTTCAATGAAACAAACAGAGTCTAAATTAAAAAAATAATAGAGATGGTAAATTGTCTAAAATATTTTTTATTATTTTATTATCATTAAATTAATAACATAATTTTTTTGCACAAATAAAAAAGTGAAGGCTATGTGTGAAGGTTAATAATTCCCATACAAAGACATACATGGGGAGATTAGTAATAATAATAATTATTATTATTATTATTTGTTAAATAAATAATATATTAAACCAAAATTTATTTCTAACCGTTTAAATAAATACAATATATATAGAGAGAGAGAGAGTTAAAGAAATTTATCTGATAGGCCATTAATTAGAAGCTAAATAGGCTAAAATTGTTGATTAAATAGGTCAATTTATTGGCTTAATACTGATTTATTTATTTACTTAAATGAATCAAATTAAAATTTTCAAAAATCAGATTATAAATCATTTATAAGCGGCTTAATTTATTTCCAGCCATAAAGTGCATAAAACATAAATCCTTCTCACATATACAATGAAATTATGGTTGATTCAATTGTTTCTTTGCATGTCATGCTTACGGTCCACCGTACCTTTCTTCACTTATGCTTACCGAGGTAATATAGAAATAAAATGGAAATTTAAACAGGAAACGTTAAAAGTAAAGCCCTATGATGTCACTTATTCGGATACATCACTCTCAGAATATTATTAAAAGGTTCAAGAAAATTAATACAAGAGTTGTCAGAGTTACTTAAATGTCTTTTTTAATGAGAGTATCAACAAATAATTTATTTGAACCAAAAAAGCGGATAGGTGTTTCTTACCCTTGTATTTTGAGGCTTTGAAGGTGAAAGCAGCAGCGTTAAGGTTTTTCTTTATTTTTGTGTTTCAATCAGACAATGGTGTTATCAGTGGAAAATGATGTAAATGGCAGCATTCAAGAGTTTGGCAAGCTAATAAAGGCTTGTCCGTACCCGTTGTCTCCTTCCCGTTTATCCCCTTTTGTTGGAGCTTCGGCTAAACTGACACCATTTGTTGTTCAGTGTTTTGCCGGAAGCCATTAAACCCTCCCAAGATTGACGAGTAATCAAATTTATTTTATATCCAATCACTGTTATTAAATAAGAAATGGTACTTCAGTCTACAGAGGAACTTGGTTAGTTGTACCAAGCCATTATTTTAGGTCATAAAATTATTGTGGAAAAGTAAAATTTGTGGCTAAAGCTAAAGAAACGGGCAATTTTTGAAAATTGTTAGTGAAAAATTTTAAAATGCTCCCAAAATTTTTAAATTTTGGACGATGTGATGCAACCTCATCTATTAAATGAGATTATTCAAGATTTAAATAATCTCATCTAATAAATAAAATTAAATTACACCATTCAAAATTTAAAATTTTTAAAAATATCGTAGCACTCCTGGTCACTAGTATTTTAGTAAGGTTACGACAAAGTACTTGCCTTCCCTTTCTTGTAAAGTAGTCTTGACTTGCTGCAACATACTTTTACTTGAAAAGCCCGACTTTCTTGGAAGTAAAAATTAGGTTTTACTTCCCCCCGACCATGCATCATTTATTGATGGAAACATGTAACTACTGTTAATGATTATACTCTGTCCCTTTCTCCTTTTATATACACACACGTGTTTATTATAACATGATTATACATTACATGTATTCCATTTATTATAATAATATATAAATAAAAATATAATTCTTAATAAAATTATATTTATTATATTTTATTTTTTGCTAAGCATTTTTTTATTATTTTAATATTTATATTTATTTTTATTATGTTAATATTCAATTGGATATTAAAATTATATAATTTTTTTATACTTTTTATTTAACATCAATATTTTATTGAATTCCTATGAATACATAATTTATGTTATGTGACCCACTTAAGAGAAAAGAGTATCTTATATTTTTTTATTACAAGTTACTTTTATTTTTTTTATAGAAAATGAAAAAATAATAAATTACAAGTTTAATAAAGCTATCTTAGCTGAAATTTATTAATATTTTTAATTCTTTATATTACAGTTTTGAAGAGCATAATAATCATTTTAATATTAGTTTTTGAAAAGTTCAAAATTAAACTAAATAAAACACAAGTTAATTTCTTAGAAGTGCCTATTTCATAATCTAGATTAAATAATATTGAATACTTCTTTAAAAGTTTATAAAAGAGTTTACTTCCTGAAAAATTCAACTCCTTACAAAAACTTCTTGTGTGAACCGAACTAGCTTTATTTATAGTAAACTTGCTTCTTGTGTACAACTTATATATGTAGTGAAGAGAAACTCCAATGACGATATCCAAAAAATACAGCAATGCTGGTAGCACCAGTCTCCTGCAACAACAACCACAGGCTGGAACGGTCCGATCAAACTAACCAAATACCGCAATATAATATGTAGCAATATATACAGAGTTGACACATTTGATGCCCAAATCTGTGCAATTATCAATCCTTTTTCACAGAATTATCCTTTAATCTTTAGGAAGGATTGCGAATGAGCAGCAGTTCTATGTTTTCTTGTGAACATAAAAATAGAATTTTTGGGAAAATAAAAAAGTTTTAGGATTTCTGTTGTCTGGATGTCGCCGCTACACGTTTACCCACTTCGGTATGGTAGTGTAGATAAATTTCATCAAAAAGACTTGAAGTTAGGGATATGGACCACAAGGGTAATATCAAGTGGCCTACTTGCAATCAGATAAAAGATGACTTATAATAATAACTCATGCTAAGGTCATATACTTAGAAGTTTCATTAGTTAGTTGGATTGCACCTTTATTTAGGACCGAGACATTGAATGTGTCATCCCGTTCACCAGTGCAATTCGCCGGATATCTGACAATAGAAGAAATGAACCAAAACTAAGATCTAGTAATGTTCTAACTTCCAAAGACTGATTAGGAGATGCAAAAAGGTAAAACTGTGTGGGGCTGGCAGTGTGAAGCACAGAGAAATAAGCATCTTCATAACAGAAAAGAAGTCTAGGAGACGCTGGATCTTATAGATATGTGTTAGAATGCATGCCTAGGTCTTTACAGACTGACAATTTATGCAGACATGCCACTGTTTAACCACGTAACTCTTGAAAAATAAGTTGATTAATACACTATCTAAGCTTGGAGATAATGGACCAAACAAACCAACAGAGCATGCTTGAGACGATACCATAAGCATAGCATACAACAATAATAAAACATTATCTCATCAAGTGAGTCGATAATGAATTTAACCATGTGGCTCTTGAAAAATAAGTTGATTAATACATTATCTAAGCTTGGAAATAATGGACCAAACAAACCAATAGAGCATGCTTGAAACGATACCATAAGCATAGCATATAATAATAATAACAATAACAACAAAATCTTATGCTATCAAATGAGGTCGGCTATATGGATCATACGATATCATTGAATTCTATCCGAAATCATATTTTTAGAAGTATTATTCACTAAAAAATTCCTTCTTATAATTTTTCCCAATTTCCTTCTTAATCTCCCTCTACATCTTTTTTTAAAGACTATGTGATCGATTTTTCTCATTAATGTCTTTCGTGATCTTCTTTGCACATGTCCAAACTACTTTAATTGATTTTCTGTCATCTTCTTTTTAATAGGTGCTACGCCAATATTTCTTCGTATGTATTCATTTCGTATCTTATCTTTTCTTGTGTAATCACACATTCATCTTAACATTCTCATTTTTGTTATTCACATTTTTTGTTCTTGTTATCCCTTCAAAGATCAACATTCACTATTATAAAGCATAACTAATCATATAAAAATTCAATAGAACTTCCTTTTAAGCTTAATAAGTAGTTTGTGATCATAAATAACTCCTGATTTCTTTATCCATTTTAACCATGTAACTTATATCTTATATATGACATCTCTATTAATTTCTTCATCGCCTTGCAATATTAACCCCAAATATTAATTTCTTCATCGCCTTGCAATATTAACCCCAAATACTTAAATTTAGATACTTGTAGCATAACATGCTCTCTAATTCTTACCTTCAAATCATTTTTATCTTACTTCTTGTTAAATTTGCAATATATGTACTCTATTTTACTTCTATTCAAGCAAAAACCCTTTAATTCTAATGCATGTCTCCAAAACTCAAATTTATAATTAACCTCTTTTTTTTATTCCTCAATCAAAACTATATCATTCACAAAGCAAATATTTAGGGATAGTGTCTTATATGTTCCTAATAAGAACTCAAGACTTAACGTTGAACTCTAATGTAAACCTATCTTTATAGGAAAATTTTTTGTCTCACCTCTCGAGGTCCTTATACTTGTAGTTACTCTATCATACATATTTTGTATAAGCCGGATATATGCCACACGAACCCTTTTATTTTTTAGAACCTTTCATAACACTTTTCTTAGTACTCAAATATAGGCTTTTTCCTTATCAATAAAAACCATATAAGCCTTTCTTTATTTCGATACCTTTTTATTAACCTTCGTAAAAGATAAATAGCTTCTATTATAGACCTTTTTTGCATAAATCTAAATTAATTCTCTATAATCTTAGTCTCATCTCTTAATCTGTGCTCAATCACTTTTTCTCATAATTTCATAGTATAGCTCATAGATTTTATCCAAATTGATTCTTTACAATCCTAATATCATCTGTTAATCTGTGCTTAATTTTTTTTTCACAATTTCATAATATATCTCATAAGTTTTATCCCTTGATAGTTTGTACAATTTTAAATATCTTCTTTGTTCTTATACATAAGTACCAAAATGTTCCTCCTTTACTCATTTGGCATTTTCTTAGATCTTAAAATCTTATTAAATAGTTTAGTAAATCCAAAGATACCCTACTCTCCTAAGCATTTCTAAACTTCAATAGGAATACCATCCAGAGTAACGACTTTACCATTATCCATTCTCTTAAAAACTTCTTTTACCTTCTCAACTTGAATTCTACGATAGTAAGCTAAATTTTGTTTGTCCTCTTAGATTTCTAATCTTTCCATATTCTTAGTCGATCCTCACCTGTCATTGAAAAACTTATAAAAGTACTTCTCCCATCTTTCTCTAATATTTTTATTTGTAAGCAAAAATTATCCTTTTTCATCTTTAATACACTTTACTTAATCCAAATCTCTTAATTTTCTTTTCCTATTTTTGGCAAATTTATAAATCTTTTATTCTCCATTCTTTGTCCCTAAATCTCGATAGAACTCTTCAAAAACTTTAAATCATGCCTCACTCACTGCCTTCTTGGTTTCATTCGTAACTGCTCGATACCTTTCCTAATTTTCAACATTATTGTCTACATGTAAGGCCTTAAAATAATCCTTTTAATTTTAACCTTTTCTTGCACACTTTCATTCCACCACCATGATTTTTTATCTCTTGATTCAAAACCTTTTGATTCATCTAAAATTACTTTAACAACCATCCTAACCCTTTTAATCATCTCATCCTAAATATGGTTGATACTTTCTTATACTTTCTAATTACCTTTCTCCAATAATATCCTCTTAAAAGTTATCTGTTTCTCACTCTTGAACTGCCACCACTTAATCCTAGAATTTATAACTTGTCTTTTTTGGTTACGGATCTTAAAATGAATATCAAAGACCAAGACCCTATACTGTGTAGTAAGGCTCTCCCCCCGAAATTATTTTGCAATCCTTACAAATTTTTCTATCTAAGCTCCTTACCATAAAGAAATTAATTTACGACCTTGAGTTTTCAGTCTTGTACGTGATTACATACTCCTCCCCCTTCTTAAAATAAGTGTTCGTAATCTTGAAATTATATACGATTAAAAAATTAAAAATAAATTATCCCTCCTTATTTAGTTCTCTAAAACTAAATCCTCCATATCTTCTAAAAATTGTCTTACCTCACTACCAATATATCCATTTAGATCTCCCCTAATGAGAATTTTTTCTTCTTATAGAATTCCTTAAACCAACCTCTCTAGGTCTTTCTAATGTATCTCCGATCCTATTTGTGGTACATAAGCACTAATGATATTGATAATCTTCCATACAACCAGTAATCTTAATAATAAGATCTTATACCCAATCTTTTTTATATCTACCACATTCTTCTTTCAATTCTTGTTTACAATAATACCAACTCTTTTATTTGCTCTAACTTTCCTTGTATACCATAATTTATATCCTATAGTATCCAACTCCTTAGCTCTTATAGTTTAAATCCTATAATGTCTAACTTTTTAACTCTTTCTCCAACCCATTTAGTTTCTTTAAGACATATAATATTAATCTTTCTTTGAATCATAATATCCACAACTTTCAAAGATTTACCTGTTAATATATCAATATTTCAAGTACCATAAGCTTAGCATAAAGGTAATTAATACATGAGCAAATATGATACTCCTCATGCAATATAGATAAAACACGGGACACTATAATTAAAATGGGGCTACTTATTTTATTCAAACTAAATCTCATTACATAGTTTAAAGTATGTAAGGAAACACCAAACCACACACTCCAACACCTATACTGGTGTAAGGATGCCCATTAAGCATTTCTCTCTAAAGAACATTTAAGCCAATACTTTACCAGCAAAAGTAAACATTATTTTTCCTGGCAAGGCATTTTCTTATTTCTCAAGAAAGATTTTGTATGCCATTATATACTAATGCAAAGCTAAAAAATCCAAAGAATATAGTCATGTGATTTTCTACTCACACTAAACAAATAGCATTGGAGAAAATTATATAAACCCCCTAAAAAAAGAGAAAATAATACACATGTGGATTGGTCACAAATTTGTGCCACAAGATGTCTACACCAGAATTATATTTTCACCAAATTTAGTGTGTCAAACTAAAAAGGTTTGCTTGCTGAATTGGCTCATAGGGCCAAACTTATTACCTTCTCCCCCATTTGAAAACGTCAATGACTTTATTGACAACTCAATTTGATATAGTTTTCACAAGAATTTCAATGGGCTTTACTCAAGCTTTGCCAATGACCATTTATCTTCAACACATAAACCTAGCATAGTTCCTTTGAAGTTTTCAATTTACTACCTGGCCACCTTCTAGCTTGTATTTCTTCCTAAGCTTGTCTTTGACCAAAAAGTTTTGCCTTTTCCATATCTTGAACTCCTCAAGCTTTGCCAATGACCATTTATCTTCAACACATAAACCTAGCATAGTTCCTTTGAAGTTTTCAATTTACTACCTGGCCACCTTCTAGCTTGTATTTCTTCCTAAGCTTGTCTTTGACCAAAAAGTTTTGCCTTTTCCATATCTTGAACTCTTAAACATGACGTCCACCTAGTGTCCGGCTAATATGGCCAATAAGGTTAACTTAAGAATAGTCTATCACTTATTTTAGGTGCGTGCACACATACACTCAAGGTTATTGCCACAACCTCCTCTTGTAACTAGACAGTGGTACTCATATAGTAATACAATTTTCAAAGTCATTGCTACAATTCATACCTAGCGACGAAGTAAATTTGCATGCAAGATCGCAAAATATTGTTAAGCAACTACTACCTCAACATCGTTCAAATATGTAAATGCCCAACATCACAATTGGCCTCTCCTAAAGGATTTGCTTATTAAAAACATCCCACTAATGAAAGCCAAGATTCTTAACACAATCATGCTGGATGGTGCCACACTGACGCTCACATGGCTTATTGTGTAAAACCCCAATTAGAGTTAGAATGCCTTAGTCCTAGCAAAGGCCTTACTCTTTTTGTCAAAACCTTTTTCCATTCTCTTAAAACTTGTCTCGCAAAGCATTTGGCAGATTAATGCAAACATTCTGCCACTTTTTGAAGCCGATGGCATAAGAAACAAGATACGATATGATGTTGATGTTGAACTCAAAAAGTGCCGCTACAAAGGCAATCCATTGCCCTCCCTCACTATTGGACCTGCTACCATAATTATGGAATCGTAAATCATATTGTGAATAAAAAAATCAATTTTAGGAATCATAAATTGTATCGAACTTTAAATCGGTAAGATTCATAAAAAAAATATAAATATGATATGATTTATGTTATGTATAATAAAATGTATGCACAAATGATAAAAAAATTATATATTTAAATAAAAAATATTATTTCTTTAATAATATAAACTTAAAAAAAATATGAATATGCAGCTTTAAAACATAAAAAGAGTTAATTTATATTAGAATATTAGAAATTAGGATTAGGATAAGATTGGGATGTCATGATGATGAGCTTCAAGATTTATAAAAATCCTTCAAGATAAAAAATAAAATAAAATTGAAGTTTAAAAAAAATGTGTTAGTGAATAAAGTCAATTTTTTTAACCAAGTTAGAATATTTTGGTAATTTCCCCCATCTTTGTTTCTCTCTCCCTGAACCAACCCAACTCTTAGTCTCTCACACATCAATTCACTCATTGTCCTTCTCTCTCTCACTGAAGCACCCCATCCATCGTCCTTGTTGCTGCATCTACTCTAACGTCCATGTGTAGAGAAGCAAATTGAGTAAAGTTTGATCCCAATCTCGCTAGGAATTTCGCTGCCCACGTCTGACTAATTTTGGCATTAGAGCTCTGCCTTGCTCTTTTGTTTTATGCATTCAAGTCGCAAGAACTTGACCCAATTTTGTTATGACCAAGATAGACATTTGACTATAGCCTAATGTAGAATCAATCAATATGGAATTTGAATTGTTGGAATCGACCAATACACATGATTCCAAACCAATTCACACAATTCATAGTGTGATTCAAGAGCATAAACAATTCTGTGCATGATTCGAATCGACTTGGTAATGCATTGAATTGAATCATGCAATTTGAATTGTGAATCACATTATTCCGACTACCATGCTTGCTACCCTTGCATAATTGTTCACCACTCCTATTAGGAGAACAAGAGGCTCCACCACGAGACGTCATACTAGAAGGGAAATCAATCTCTTAGTCAAACAAACATTTGCCATTGGTCATTGTTTTCGTGAAACTTTTGACTTTCCTCCTTTAAAGTTTCATCAATAAAGCAGAATGGCTTGTCTTTCCTTAATTATCTCCTCAATACCTAACATAATGATGGTGAATTTGTTCACATAATCTTGGACTATGCATGTTTGTTTTAACCCTCTCAGTTGGTGCCTAGCAACTAGTTAACATTTTCATGATAGAAGTGCACTTTCATCTCCTAGTTGAGCTCTTTCAAAGTGCTAAAGCCACACCTTTCTTTGTAAGTCTCAAGATTTATCCTTCATCAGACTTTAGCACTATCCTTTAGGAATATAATCAACTTGTTTAGCCACAAAAGGCCAAAATCAATGACTACTACATGAAATTATCAACTAGATTTAACACAAAGTTCAACTTTTGGGTATCCCTTTCTCCTACATATGGTCTAGGTTTAGGAATTTTCATTACCCTATATGCTCTAGGGCATCACCTTAGGTTTAGAAGGGTAGTGCTCGAAAGCCATCATGGCAACCACCAAGGTCACAAAATATTCCCTTTAAACTTAAAGTGGTGTTTTAAAGCATAATGAGAGTGAAAATCCCCAAAACTTAGACATACGTGGGAGACAAAGATGTAAAAAAGCTAGAAAACTTCGTGCTTGATATGGATCAACACTTGTAAATATATTTAGAGAAGTCAAAGTTCAACAACACTCCAATGTTCCTCAAGGATAGTTTAAAGGCTGGTAAAGGACAAGGCATCATAAGATTCAAATGAAAAGGTGTTACATTAACATTTGGGAAGAAGTAAAGTAAGAGTCGAAAGCATACTTCTATCTTGAAAATATTAACTACTTGATCAAGCACCAAGATAGTTGAAAGAGTCATGCTTAGTCGATGATTATGTGAAGTTAACCACTATTATATTGGATATTAGGGATATGATTGAGAAGGAGGAGATATTATAATTTGTTAATGATCTCTCACGTGAACACGACACAACTTTAACCTTGTGTTTGGGACGGGCATAAATAGGAGGGGGTGTAAAGGGAGGGGTGAAATTAAGGGTGAAAATATGAATTTCACCCGTTTGGCCAATCAATGAAATTGGAGAGAGAGAGAAAACTGAGGTAAAATTTCCAATGGAGTCCACCGGTAAAATTTACCCCCTAAAATGGGCTGAAATTCGAGTGAAGTGGGCATTTTTTTTTTGCTTCCCCTATTGCTTTTCTACTGAAACGGAGAACTGCCTGCCAAATGTTATGTCTACACTCGTTCCAAATGCACTAGAAATCGCCTCCTAGCCCTTCTGCTATAATAAAACTATTTCAATAAATTATTTTGATTTTTTAATGTAAATTAAAGGAGTAAATAATAATGATATTTTGGTTAAATTAAATTCATTTTAATAAATTATTTTAATTATTTGGTCCAAATTACCATGAAGAATATCATTTATTTTTAATCAAGGAAATGAGTGATTGAAAATTTAAAAATATTTTTTTAATTAATTATATATTAAAAACATATTAACTCATCCGTTTTTAATATGGAGTGAAGCCCTATGTGTTTCTCCTTTAAAAAAAATTTAAAATATAAAATTATTCTTTATATATAAAATTTAAAATAATTAAAAAAATTATGATGAAATAAATGTAGATGAATTAAAAATATAAAATAATAAAATATTTATTAATTAAAATAAAATTAGAAAATATATTTAATATTTTAATAAAAATATAAAATAAAAAGTAAAAATTTATTTAAAATATGACAAATAAAAATTGAAAGAAATATAAAATAATGAATTTTTCTATTTATCAGACTTTGCAAGTTGGCATATCATAAGCAAACATGTGTCATTAAAGTGTTAATATTAGAAAATATTTGAATCCAACAATATTTAATATTAATATTAAAGGTAGATGAAAAAAAATTACTATTATTATTTAAAATTATTTAAAAAAATTATCTATTATCAAATATATAACATTTTATCAGTGTATTATAAATCTTTCAATTGAATTTGTTGAATTAATATTATAACAAAAATTAATAATATATTATAAGGGTATTATAGTAATTTAACTCAATCTCATCTCCTTCTCAATTTTCATCCATTCCAAATAAAAGAAATTAATTTCACTCATATTTCCTCCCCCTCTCATTTTCACCAATTCCAAACAACTTAAAGTGAAAAGTCTGCCACCTTCAATTACTTCCCCCTACATTTCCTTTCACCTCTATTTCCTCCCCCATCCATTTTCACATTCATTCAAACAAAGCATAAAGAAAAAAGGTCCAAAGCCTCACTGAAACAATAATCATAGCCAAAGTGCTTGTTTAACTAAGATATTGGTTTCTCTTCTAACATGAAGTCTTAAAGTGGTGCTCCTCATTCTGCTGGTGAGAGTGCTAGACAATAAAAGAAGGGTATCAAGTCCAAGAGTTGTTTTTTCTCCCTTTTTTTTGTGTAACAAATCTTCATTTCACACTTAGAAGTTAGCATCATCCGAGGCATCCAAATGTAAGGAAAAGTTGAATGCCTATCTCATTTTTTTATGCCATAAGCCTTTATAACACGGCAAAATGCCAACATAAGTCTTTGCTAAATGCTTAGTAAGTCAAGTTTCAAGAAAAGGGATGTGGAAGCAACAAGGATGGTACCAAAGATTTTGACAAAGAAAGCGCCTCTAACATTAAGATCACAACAATCTAACTCTTAAGCCCTTCAAATAGCAACAAAGTAACATGGTGGGATGGATCCTAATTGTGGTTTTTCATAATAGGCTATGCACATTAGCATGATGCCCCTTAGCATGGTAGTGCCTTTATGCATGACCATGCTATGGAACATGAACCTTACCATGGTTATGTTCACATTGAACAAGAGTAATGGGTTACACTAAGGATACTAGGTGGGTGTCATGTTTGTTTGTTCATGTTCGAGAGCTTAACATGCTGCAAAAATTTTTCCAAGTTGAAGACAAACTTAGGGAAACAAGCAAATAGAAAGCCAAATGAGGAGTTAAAGTACAATAGACTAAAAACTGTTAAGAGGTTATGTCAGTGGAGGTGTTGAAGAAAATTTATTCATTGTTAAAGTTCAAATAAACAAGTTGAGAGAACTTGAATGAACTAAATAGAAGTTTATGAAGGAGGCTACATCAGATTGTATCATCAATGAGAAATCAACATTTTTCAAGTGGGAAGAGAATGTCATAAGTCAACATTGTGAACCACTTCAATAGGAAATTATGCTTAGTTTAACACAAAACTTGGTAGAAAAATCAAGCACAGTGTGAAGGTCTTGTAGTGTAAAGTTGAGAATAATATGACTTGTGTACTATTTTCTTATTTTTCTCCATTTTTAGGGTATTAATGTAATTTTCTCCAAGAAAGCTTGTCTAATGCAAGAAAAAAGAACATGGCCACATTTCTTGCAATTTTAACTTCCCATTGGTATAAGATGACACATAAAGTCCTTCCCGAGTTGTAGGAAATGGCCTTATATCAATGAGAAAAAATTATGTCTCCTTTTTCTAGAGAGCTTTTGCTTTAGAATATTCTTTAAAAAGGAAGTGCTCAATGGCCTTGGTGGGTATCGTAGCAATGGTCTAGGGGTTCCTCCTCTATGCCTACACACTCCACCTATGTAATGAGGCTTAGTATATGTAAATGAAAGAAAGCCCTTCCTTAGATTACGTTGTCCAATATATTATCCATTTTTGGCCATATTTACTCACATTACATGAGTTGCATCATTGTTGTCTTTCTATGTGTATTGATTGCTTATATGCAATACTTATTTGCTTATGTTTGCCATAATGTGCTATACTTGTGCATTTGGCCTATTATCTCCAAGCTTGGGTGGTGTACCAATGCTTCTCATAAATATGTAATAGAATGCATGCATAGAGTGGGATTGAGAAGATGCAACAATAATGATGGCCAAAGTAACATGAGGATATGGATAACACATAATTAGACACAAAGAAATCTCAAAACAGTCATCTGAATTTGGTTATTGCAACCGCTTTTATAAGGAAGCTCCTTTTCTCCTAAAGTTATGGAGTAAATTTGACAAGTTCTTCAAGGAGAGTTGTCTCACGTTCAAGGTATTCTCTACCTACTAACCTGTATGAGTTTTGGGTATAGGGATGATACATTCCTTTCATTTCTATTTTCAATTTCATTCCTACGAACAATACTTGCACCATGCCATGACTTCCAAAATTAACAATAAGCTAACAAAAGAAATGCACATGGTTTGGGATCAAGATTGTGATCCTACCTAGGATTGGAAAGAATGGTTATAATCGTAAATTATAGAATCATAATAAGATCATAAGATCCTAACCAAAGGCCCCGGTATATTTTACATATACCTTAAAGAAAGAAATTAATGATAATTAAAAGTTATTTTAAAAAGTATACAATTAAGGAAAGAAATTAATGACAATTAAAAGTTATTTAAAAAAAAATACACACACAAGATTTGTTTTTGGTACAAACTACTAACAAAGGCATTATTTTATTGTAGGAATTCTAATTATTAATTACTTAAAATCTGATTTTATCTTCCTCATTTACATTATAAATATCCCAAAAAATAAATTGCAAACAGAGACTTCAATCACACCACACACACTGCTACTCAATGGGTTGCTATCAACTTCAATCATCAGCCGGAACCAATGCCATCATCAATACAGAAGATGAGATTGGTAGAAGGGTGGGTAATGGGTATCAAAACAGTAGGAAGGACAAAGCATAGTTTCTATCTAAGGAGGAGCTTGTCGCAAGTAAACTAGGGATTTTATTTGGTTTTTTTTTTATTTTTTTCAAGCCAAAGTGTCAAACAACTAAAAAAAAATTGGCCTAATATGAGAAAACCAACGGCCCATGATGCCCATCCCTCTGCAAGCCAGGATTAGAAAAAATCAGCGGGATCATGCAATCCTACTAATCCCACTAATTCAACATGTCGCACATGATGATTCCATCGTAGCGTGAGGCAGGAATTGATTTAGCACAACTCATGATTCTAACAATCTTGGTTTTTATAGGCATTTACAACAATAACAATAATAATAACAAAGCACTATCCCACTAAGTGGGATCGGCTGGTTTTTACAGGCATATGCATATACAAATTTATATACTTTTACATCCTAAGTAGGATCTTACGATCCTACAAATTATAACCCTAGACCCCTTGTTTGATCCTAAGTAGGATCAACAACTTTGACAACCTTGCTCTACTTCATTATTTGATGTATTTTTATCCAGTAAATGACATATTAAAGTATTCACATTTTACACCACTAAATGAAACAACAGCTAAAGATATTAGTTGAGATATATTCACAGCTTTACAGCAATTTAATCAGGAAGTTTAGCTTCCAGAACAATCATAGAGCTTGTAACATTTAACATAACCACAGAGTGAGTTCCAATAGTTAGTCTGCCCCATGTTCACCAACTGAAATTTAAATGAAAATCACACTAAACTTGAGCCGGTTTTCTCTTTTATTTTGGTTTATTCAGCCCTTAATCACAGTGGCAAAGCTCAAATAGGCCATTCATGCATATGAATTAAAAAGAGAACGGGCATTGCTGACATTACCCTAAACAACCATCTTTCCTCTTTGTTAAATACCAGTTTTGTGCTTACAACCAGGATATGGCAAAAAAGAAAGAGCTGCAAATCAAAGAGCCCTCTCTTGAAACTGTTGTTATAGAAGTTACAGCAATTAGTGTATTCAAAACTAGTCTACAGAGTTTCTCAATTGGAATCTCTTGTTCATAATACTTTTCCATTGAGGGAAATAGTTCCAGTAATATAAACAAGAACCCAAACATTATGTACAATTTACCTTGTTTAGGTGGGAGACCTGGATTACTTGAGTCCCTTGTTATCAACTGAGACACCTTTGTCATTGTTGAGAGTAACATGGACTGCTTTTGCTGCTGATATGGCAGAATCCCCTCTCTTCACAATTTTATGAAGCTCCCCAATCTTCTCTGACAGCACAGTAACGTTTGAGTTGGTAGACCGAACCAGCTGATTTGCAGTTTCTAGAGAAGCGCAGAGCTGAATAAACCCAAAAAAGAAGGGCAAGAAAAATCAATAGAGTATAGAGAGGAGACGAATAGTAGTACTGTAGTAGAATCAGTGGTACTTTTCAAATCAACTACAAGCATATCGTTGCCCGGGGACAAGAATGCAAAAATAAATCTGATAAAAAATGGAGCCAAAGAAAGCAACCAGCAGATGAATCCAGAGACATATCACAATATTAGCCAGAATAATTCACTTTCAATTTCTAAATCAGTGATTTTTTATTTATCTACAATGTGATAACAGATTTGGAGACAGAGCATATTAAACCAAAGCAACCTTTAGTGTTAAAGCCGTCCAGGAATGGTCAGTGCCTGCAAGTGCTTCATTCAATTGCTCATAGTTTTCCTGAAAAAAATACAAATACACTAACACAACCTGAAACAATTTATACAGAGAATATACATATCCAATCACAAAGAAGAGCATCAAATATCAAATTATTCGAGCAAAAATTATAATCCAATACAGTAACCAAATCTGCTCAAAAGTAAACATTTTTGTATAACTCTAATCTGTAAAATGGGAAGCCAAGAAGATGAAGAAATTTTTAAACCATTTTTTTATAATTTAACAAAAGCTTCAACATTCAAGAAATTATGCTATTGGACGATTCAAAATGAATCAGGGAATCAATGCTGATCGAATCTGTAACGAACATAGTTGAAAAGAAAAGGCTAAGCAGAATTGAACCTGGAAGTGTTTAGTAAGGTCACAGATTGGAGGAGCGTCATTGAGATCAGAAACTGAAGTCGAAGACGGTGACGCAGTGGCAGATGTTTTACGAGAGCGAGAGTCAGCTGCTACTGAATCTCCTTCTTCTCCGACATCGCTAAGTAGATCTCCGATGCATAACAGAGGCCCTCCGATTCCTCTCATCTTTCCCTAAATTTCGTTCTTTTTGTTTCCCTTCGCCGGTCCTGCGGACGATGGCACTTATTTTGGTTCAGTATCCTTTCGCTGGTCCCATTTTTTTTCCATTTTCCTTTTAGATCAAAAAAATATTTTCATCATTTTGTAAATTAAGGAAATAGGGATGATTAAAAAATATAATAAATAATATTTTTTAGAGAAAAAGTGAATTGTTTAAGAAATTGGAATATTAGTATAAACCAAAAAAAATTTGTGAATCGATTGTAAATGATTCAATTAATCCTTTAAAAATTTGGTCAAATAATTATTGAATCGATAATGAATAGGTTAAATTATACAATTATACAACTCAATTGAATAGTTTTTTAAAAAATTATTATTCTTTATCAAAATAATATTATTTTGATATTAAATATATATCTACAGTTTAATATTTTAAGTAATAAAAAATTATTTTATTTATTTAAATTAAAATCTCGAAAAAAAGATTGAATTTAACTTTTTTGATAACTTGAATTATAAAATTATTTAATAATACTTGAAATATTTTTATATTTATATATAACCTTAATTTTACAATAATTTAAATTATTTTTATTTTTAATTATTATATATTTAAATTTAATTTAATTTTTTAATATATGTATATTCCTTATTTAAGCCGGAATTATTAAGCCTTAACCATGTCTCATTTCTTGACCGGACTTTTAAAAACATCAGCTCGGAGAGATGTTTTAATGCATCTTGTGATTCCAATTAATATTGAAACGAGAGTAATTCCGTCCTTTTTCTCCTTAAAACAAATAAATCTACATTTCCTTAATTTATTAAAATGTACTATTATTGCTATTTGTTGTTGTCAGTGGAAGTTGTATAAATTAGGCCAACTTGTGAGATATAGATCGTTTTATAATAAATTAATCTATATTACTTATATTTGAAATTGATTTAGCATTACAATGTTTAAATTTGACAAAATTTATGACAAATATAGATTTGTACACCAATTTTAACTAAAAATTTATAAACTTTACGGATATAAAACCATAGCAAATTAAATTTATTATAGATCAATTTATATTATTTATTTTTAAAAATAAACTCAATTTTAAAATTTCAAATCCCATATAAATGAATTGTAAGTCGTTCTTTAGGTCACGATCCATTTTATATATGATAGGAATAAATTTCATCTCTACCAAATAATTTCATATATTTTATTATATATTAATTTTATACTATTATTCATTTACATGTTATTTTATTACATTAATATAAAAATTAAAATTTTTTAATAATTAATTATTATTATTATTTTAATATTTTATTTTATTTTTATTTATTAATAATATAAAATATTTTATATGAATAATAATAAATTAAATTAAATTCATATGTTAAGTTTTGACAGAAAATAGAAGACAACAGATCAACGCTCTCATCGGTACCCAAAAAAATCAAATTGTGAAAGTTCTTGGCCATAAATCAAATTTTAAATGTTCAAAATTAAACATAAATATTTAAATAAAGAATATTTATCTTTTCTTGTGCGTTCCCAATTGGGGTACTAAACCCTAGTTGTCCCTATCCGATCACGGACACTGGTCCAACAGTCTCTCTGCAAATCTACGCAGCTTTGTCAACTCGTCACAAACCACAAGCGAGAAAGAAAGAGGGAGAAACATCGCATATGGCAGGTCAAGATGAAGTTAAGCATATAGAAGACTGCTCCGTTTCCAAGTTAGTGTTTTTATCTCTCTCCTTTTATGCAGTCCTTGTCCCAAATTCATGAGTTAATATCCACCTGATCTGATTATTTTTATGCAAAGATGAGGTTTGGATTTAGTACTTCAAGCCAGCTCCACCGGAAAAATAAACGAACAAACAACTTGAGAGCTGCCTGCAGCAGCAGTGAAAAAAGTGGGTTGGATATGATATATTAGGTTCTAAATATGGAAATTATGTAAGTGGTCCAGGGTAATGGGGTGTAATAGAATGATGTTTTGTAGTCATTGAAGAATGAAGATTATACAATAAGTAATTTGTTTTGTTTTTCCAGGTTATCCTGACTATATGATTTTGTTTTTTGGAGTTCCATTCTTTTGTTCCTGAAATTGTCAGTAATCATGTGTTTACTCCTCATCCTTGTAGGAATCCTTGGTGGAATGGATGTATTTATATCTGTAATGCAGGTCATATAAAACCTGAAGCATTAGTTATATTTGATTAGCTATTTTGGTGATGTTTGTCATCCAAATAATTATTGGTTCCATATCATGAAATCATTATATGTTTAAGCTGACTATTCAGTTAACAGAGTAAGTTATTTAACTGTAAGTTTAGGGGTAAATCATGATGTCGCCAGTTGAATCAAAGCTTGGGAATGACATGTACCAAGCCATCCAGTGAGATAAAGTATTTGTGTCCATCTAAGCATTAAGAAATGCTTCTAAGACACTCCAACTGCTCTTTTCTTTTCAATCCCTATCTTCTTGTATATATTTTGAGTTATGAATCTTTGGTATTTCCATGAATGGTAGTGGAATTTGGTTGATGATGTAAAGTGACTTTGAAGTCTCTTCTAAATTGCTGTGGATGTATCTATATCTGTCTATTATCATTTTATGAATATGTTACTGGATGGGGAGAGGGAATAAAAATTTGCGATGGTGCTCCTGTAGCCCTATTAATTCTACGATAATACTGAAATTCAAAATTTCTACCATTTGTATATTGACAAGTCATTTTTTTAAAATGAGGGTCAGTTAGATGCTAAACTGAGGAGTTTATTTGATTTATCAAAATACAAAAGATTTGGGTACTTAGAATTTCAATACTACAATAGAACTAAGTTTTTCCCAAATCCGAGAGTTTTCCTGGAGCAGAGAAGGATTTCAAAATTGAAATATTACTATGTTCAGTTTGACTTAGTTGGTTACAGTAATTCATTCTTTTGGCATTTCTGTATCATTCATCTCTTTGAGATAGTGTTTCTCAGATATCTCTTCCAATCTCTACTCGTGTTATAATGGTACTGAATATTTAAAGTTTGCAGTGCATTGGGCACTTGGGTATTCTCAGTAGCAGGGGCTTTGCTGGCAATTCCGGTAGGGATAAAGCGCAAATCTTTGGCGCCCCTTGTATTCTTTGGCACTACGGGTACTATGCTTGATATTATTATGGGGATCAGTCAATGTGAAAGGGAACATGCAGAGCGGCAAATGAAGTTACATGAAGCCCAAAATGCTACGTCCGAGACAGCTACACAAACCGAGTCCTAAGTTATGTTTATCTTGTCAGGAAGCTGTCAATATTGTCAAGTTCTGTTGCCTTCTGGCTGTAACAAACGAGATATAGTCTTGCAGTTGCCAATGGTCAGCTCTAACTATTATTCCTCTGTCAATTTATTTCATACTGTTGCCGTACCCCCCCCCCCCCACTCCTTTTCTTTTCCTGTTTTTCTTTTTCCTCCAAAATCTAAACTACTAGTGTAAATGATTGAGGATGAATAAAAAAGGATGGACATTTTGTTTGTTGGTCTGTATGAATGTTGCCAATCCCGATCTGTTTCAAGAAATTCTTTTTCAAATTGTTTCTACACAACTGATGTGGACTAAGTCAGTCACTGCATTATTATCATAAAAAAATAAAAGTAGGTGAGGGAACATATTATGGAGCCTGTTTGATTTTTGTTTTTGAAAACAGTTTTATATTTTTAAAAACAAAAGAACAAAAGAATTTGTTTGTTTAAGTATTTTTTCTCTTTGTTTTTAAAAATTGTTTTTAAAACGTGTTTTAAAAACAAAAAAACAAGAACAATTTTAAGTTGTTTTCGTTTATCTGTTTTTAAAATATACTTTATTAATGGTATTATTGTAATTCAAAATTATTTCAAAATAATTTACCAAATACATTCTTATTTTAATTGTGTTTAAAAATTGTTTTTGAAACCTATTTTATAAAACTGTTTTCAAGAACAAAAAATAGAAAATACCAACGAACAGACTCATAGGTTTTTTTTTTAAATGATATTAGTCATTTCCCGGGTCGCAAACATTATGCATTGGGAATTCAATTCATTTACTTGATGTTTATTTGCATTTATCGTAACTTACGGATTTAATTCATTTATATATTATGATTTTAGTAGATCTAATTCATTTATACATTGTAGAACGTGCAAACCAATTATTAAATTAAAAATAAGAATGGTTTAAAATTTAATGATTCAACAAAGTTTGAATTGAAGTTTAATTGACATTATATATAAATTAAAATTTTTGATAAATAATAATTAAAAATAATCAGATTATCACAAAGTTAAACTTACATATGAAAATATTTCAAAGATGATCGAAATAATTTCATATAAAATACGAAAATGAGCAAGCACTTAGAATACTGTTATTAAAACCCTTGTGAACAAGCAGAAATCGATGATGCTAAAAACATTAGGATGAAACCTTGGGATAAAATGAGGAAGAAAAAAGGAAAAAGACATGACATTAGCTATTATTTGACAGTGAATGTTGAGACATGTACGAGCGTTCTAAGAATTAAGTCACAGTTAATAACTTGACAACATAGGATCGACATTTCATCCTAAATGTAATTTTACTAGAGATTTGTTGAGTATATCCACAATGATTCATATAGGGAGGTATTTGGGAAGAGGGAAACATTTTTGTGGCTAACATAATTCACTTTCACATGCCTATACTTAGAGACTTCACTTTCTGTAATGTCATAGTTCAAATTTAAGATTTTATATAAATACATTAAGTAAATTATCATTTTTATTGTTATTTAAAAAATAAATAATTCGCTTTCACGTAACATAGTAATTGAAATTTGGCAATGCTTTGAATCATAAAATTAAAAGAGAAAAAATAAAGTGAAGTACTATACACTTGATTGTAAGCCCAGATTTTAATCACAACCACATGTTCTCTCTGAACCTATTTCAAACAAAATTTGATGCTATAATTTAACAAATTTCCATAACCCCATTATGAGATAGCAGCACATTCATGAAAATAGCAACCAACGAGGTCAGATGAAAAAAAAAAGTGAGAAAATGACATAGAAGAGACAGAATAAGGAGATGTAAATTCTCTCGAAGTTGCTTCGTTCATTAAATTATTAAATGGGGGAAAATCTAGCGTAACACTAAAAGAAACAATAATAAATAAAAAAGTGGGGGTGGACTAACATCAGAAGATGTCTCACAATATAAATTTACCAAATACAAGAGATGCCACCCAAAGTAAAAAAATTCATTGGGCTGCTGTCAACCAAAATAAACAGGAACTACGAATTTTGGCTCTCAGCCTCCTTGCAGAGACCCAAACAATGGCCACACGCTACTAACTACCAGCAAAGACGAAATCGGCCGACAAAAACAAGGGCCTAATCCAGTAAACAGCTTCTGTTAGAAACAGACGCCAGGGCTGAAGTTACAACAGAACCCCCCATCTTTACCTACACCTCCTCCGTACTTTAGAATAATTAAGCATATTCATAGAGCATTAGCATAGTCAGAACATGAAAATTTTCCACCTATTTCGGTCAAAACTACACATTAATTATCCACAAATGGAGCTAGTCCACCTATAAATAAAGATTGGTCAGATGCATTTGGTAGCAAAGTTGATCTGCCCCTTTAGAACTACCTAGTTACCTAAAACAAGAGCTCATGTATAGCCTCACCCCGAGATCAAGAGGTCCATCATCACCAGCAACAGGATGAAGTGGTACTGGAATTGTTGAAAGCAGATTAACAGTGAGAGGGAAAACTGAAGGTTCAATTTCAGCTTCAATACTGTCAGATCTGGAACTAGGCTTCCGGTTGTCGGCAACTACACCCACATTTGCTGCATCACACTCGTTTGAACCATCCATTGCAATTTTCAGGCGATACGGATAGGAGAGATATACAACTTCTTCAAATGCCCTGCATTTACCAGGCAAACCTCTCCTGAATACACGTCTATTAGCACACATGCTAGGTACCTGAGTAGATGTTGTATTAAGCCACTCCAGAGTGAGGCCTTCAACTTCATCGTACTATATGCGTCGCTCAATCTGAACGAAGAGGCATAAAATAATTAGAAACAAGAAGGATATAAATAATGTACATGCAGCAAAAGGACTAGATTGCATCTAACGATGTTACTAAATCAAACGAGAATAATAATCAATGCACTGATTGGGATTAAATTCTGTAACCCCATATTTTGGGTCCAAGGCAATCCTTTATACAATATGTTCCCAACAATCAAAAAATTCTTCTTGGGTATGCGCTTAATGCTTGCATCTGGATATAAGAGCAGGCAAAGTCAAATTTCTATAATGACTCAATGTTCATTGTGCTTTTACTTATGTTCTACTTATATAAGCATTATCAAATTCTTTCAGTAAAAAACATGGATATTTTTTCCCATTAAATTACAAATAGCATATACTTATTTACAGCCCTAACAATAACTTACTACGATTATGTCATCTTTGAAAAAAAATTGCCAATGAAAAACTGAGTACAATTATCTTATGCTTTCTTCGGTACTTGAACTTCCACTTCAAAATAAAAGTTAGGACATTGACTGCTGAACTCCTGTGCAACCAAGAAACACATGATTACAAGTCACTTACCGGTAGCTTTTGGACATATATTGGCATGAATCTTGGGCCTAGTCCCATTACTCTTGCTTCTGATAATAACTGCTGACAGAAAAAGAGTTGATTTGAAGAGAAGAAAAATATTCAAGAACAACGCATAGGCAATTAGCAAAAATAACAATAGCAACACAGATCTCACTATCAGCTATTAGAAACAGTGGCTGCAACCAAAATGGAATTGGCTTCACTGACTTAGGGAATAAATTTGTTGAAACATTTAGGTACTAGGTAGCACAAAGGCCTGTTAATAGCAATTGCTTTCTACTCAGACATTGCCTGCTCATACAACCTCTGTTAAGTGAAGGAAAGACATCCATTTCCACATCAATTCAAAGAACAAGTTCACAGATGCGAAAGATACTATGAGTCATTATCTCCAAGGACAAAAATGTTAAAACACAAAATATTCAATGCCATTCAAATGTCACCAGGGAAAAGCAAACAGAACAGGTATAATAAAGGAAACAATTTTCTAGTAATGAGTCACTTAACTTGAGACTAATAAAAAAAGAACAAAGACAACAAAAAATGATAATGACTTGGAAATATTTCCTCCTTTTTCTTCAAAAGAAGCCACATTAAAGTTTATCACAGGCATCCTTAACATCTCTACTAGCTAGCTTTTTCTCATTGCAATAAGCAGCAATGTCCGTAAGTAATTCAGTGCATGGAACTCCATACTTCAAAGCTGCAACCAATAATGCTTTCATACCTTGCAGGGATTCTGCAGCACTCCTATCGAAGTTGATACCTATGAAACATCTTTTTGACAATTCGTCTCCCTTGTTAAGCTGTAACGTCTTCTGAGGTTTCAAATGCAATTCCTCAGTCTCTATAACAGAAAGTATGGTCCGATGAATAACAATATCGGGATATCTACACAAAGGTGATGTAAAATGAGTGTAAAAAGGTATGGCCAGGGCATAATGAACCCAATCATTTTCATTGTCCTTCACTCTCCACTGTAGAAGAGGCCAACTGCATTGGTTTCGTAGGATAAGAAATAAGAATATTGTAAAGCACAGAGTCACCCTTGAGCCTTTCCCTAAGTTTTTCTAGGGACCAATGGAAGTTGCCAGATGATAACGTGTCTAATTCTAAACCATGTTTCAAAATCCCTCAAATTCTCTCAATTTCTGCATATCAGGTTCAGCATGCCCGGCAAGAATGCCCCATCAGGATAAGCTCTACATATGATTTCAGCAGCTGTTCTATTTGCTAAAAGCATAAATTCCTCAACAAGAAAATTTGATTATTTCCGTTCAGAAAGTATCCTATCAAATGAAAATCCAGATTCATCAAACAGAAAAACAAATTTGGAGTTCTCAAGTCCAAGAACCCCTTCGTGAAACCTCTTATGTTTCAAGACTTTAAAAGCTTCATACAGATTCTTCGCAGATGTATTAAGATCTGGCCATTCAAAATGGTCATGCACCTTAAGATAGTTATCTTCGAAGACGTTGGAACTTCCAATGTCAGCACCATCATCAATAATTTCCTGAGCATGCTCATATGAAAGCTTACAACAAGAGTGTATCACGGTACGGCCAATCCACCGGTCTACAACGTCCCCAGCATGGTTTAAGTCCAGGATCATAGAAACTGCAAGTCGATCCACTCCAGGATTCAGTGAACCAAAACCCTCAGACAATAATTGCGGCAACATCGATAATTTCCTTTGCATCATATAAACACTTGTTAACCTAGACTTTGCCTCGATATCTAGGACTGTGTCAGCTAAAACAAAGTATGAAACACTGGAATGTGGAAGCCTACTCTAAAATTCCCATCAGATAATTTCTCAATTGACAGTGCATCATCCAGGTCAGTGGCAGTTGAAGGATCAACAGTAAATACACAAATTTCTAAGATCCACGTTACTTTAAATTTCATTCAAAGGCAGCTCCCAAGGAACATAAGGAAGACAGGACAAGGCTTCAGGTGAAAAATCCGAGAAGCAGACTGCATTCTCAAACAAAATTGCATCCAATTGTGGCTGAACTTCACCACCCCCTCCGAAAACATGCAAGATATGAACTTCAGGAAAAGGACTTTCTTCAACCCAATCATCAATTTGGGCAGCAACCAGATCCTTTTCAATTGTTACATCTCCATTTGGTAGCCTTTTCTTTATGCAGTCAGGTAAATCTCTAACAAGTAGCATCATCGATGGAAACCTTTGATTAGCTGGCTTCAGCTGGATGTACTCACGCTCAACTACCAAATTTTTATTCTTCTTCGCCTCTTTTCTGTCCAAGTCCCTGTACGAAAACCACTGCTTAACATTAAGATGACCAATAACAGCCTCCCAACGTGTAGACCTCTCAAGAATAGCAACCACCCTACCAGTTGGTCTTTTAGAACGGAAATAATTAACCATAGCACACATCTTTTGCACTGCATTAGTAACCCCACTAAAGAATCAGAAGCAGCCCAGTACCATCCGTCAGGACCATCGGGACTAGCTGATCCAAGTGGACCTGAATGGGAAGTTGAACCCTGAGCAACGTTATTCCCACAACATCCTTTATCAGGAAGAGAACAACTTTTATAAAGGGTGGGGTTCTCATCACCATCCATCAAGTTTTGACCGGTGCAACTTCTGCATTCGGAGGACTTGCAATCAGTATCCATCTTGCTTTTCCCTTTACAAGTATTACCAGCCAATTTGTTATTCTCAGTTAGTAAGTTACAATCTTCCAGTGAGGCAGTATTGTTAGAAGTCCCATTTGATCCTTTCATTTTTGTCCATAACGACAAGGGATCAATTTTAACTGCAACTATGTCTCCAACCACCTACAAATAGCAATCATCCGTCACATCCTTAAGCATAACGTACAAGGATATATACTGCACGATAATGTCCCTAAAAAATGTGTAATCGCCAAATAGCTTAAAGAATTTCATTCCAAGCCCCACCCGATTTTATTAAGAAAAACACATATAACTGCCCACGTCTGAAAAAATGCACAAGCATAACCAAGACTATACTAAGGATAAGAACATTATACATGCATAATTCAACGAGCAACAAAATGCACCATGAATAAAGAACACACTTCTTTTTAGATGCCTTTTTAGGCATCTAGCTTGCACTCCACATGAAAGCCTTGTCATGATCTAGATCATTTGGGTTTGAGAAATACTTTAAATTGCATATGATATGAATAAGAACAGTGATACAAATAAGGAAAGTAATGCCATTTAAATCAATGAAAACCTACAGCGGCCCCTTGTGAGAAAATTTGAAACTTACCGCTCTATTCTGAGCAGGAATACCACTGATGAGAACATCTGTTGCCACCCCATCGATTTTGCAGTAGGCCAACACGTAGAGAAATCAATTCAATTATCAAAATAACGGATTATACACAAAAAGAAACTATGAACTCATGAATCGTGATCACATTAACTTCACCATTCACAAAGAAAGAAAAAAGAAACAGAAAATACGAGAGAGAATTCTAGGAACCTCAAGTCTGTTGTGGGCATTAACACGAAAGAGAGCTCTAAAACCTTCACCCTTCTGCAAAAGAAAAGGAAGTAACAAAATGTTATCGAGTAGTAATTAAATACTTGGTAAACAATGACGACCTACTACCTGTGAAGAGCAAATATGATACGAGTATCGAATACAAATACAATACAATATGGGTCCAAAGATATGCCAATTTTTTAAAAAAATAGGATACAGACAAGGTCAGGATACATTAAAATATATATATATAAATTTCATGCAGAAACATTAGTATTCATAATCAAAAATATAATGGCGAAGGCGCATTTTGATGTTTCAATTTAGAAATAAGAAAAGATTGATTTGCTGATATATTTATCCCTAATTGAAGTTGAAGTTTAAACAAAAAAGAATTTGTTTTTATCTTTTCTCACAAAACACATTTTTTAACAAAAAAGTTGCATTTAAAAAAACAATAAACCAATTCCAAAGTTAATAGAATAGCCAATTGGTGGTTAAGGAACCAATTTTAGAGAATTAGAGCTGAATCTTAGAGAATCGGAGTCACACCCAATGCCAAAAATAAGAATTAAATAAATAAAAATCCAAACTTTTAATTTTTCTTTGATATGTATGAGAAGTATTTGTCATGCATCAGAACTCAATACTGGTATGACGGGTACTTCATCATTGGAGCTTTATAGCCCACTACAATACCAACCTACTACAATATCAACCTCTATTACCTTATTAATAGTGTCTATAGACCAGTGGGGTCTGAAAAAGTTCCTCTGCATGCAAATCCCTATTTGACCTGAAATAATGGACTCTCTTGAAGCACTTGGCTCGGGATATGATTTTGAAAACATCCCTCTGCCATGCATTTGCCCATTTTGCAAATATATAGGGTCCCCTTGCTCATTGATATGTATTGATGGCATTGAAATGAAGGCCACGTTGGATGCTTCAAGGAACCCTTGCTCTTTAGGGGAAGAAATACTAACCCCCTGCAGTTTTGGCAAATTATTGCTCAGGCATGCAGCCATCCCTTGTATCTCATTTACTGAATTGCAAGATGGCAACATAATGGGAAAATTGTGGGGGGTAAAACATAAAGTTTGAATCACATATGATGTATATGAAATTTAGGTGATAGGAAGTTGTTTGTATGTTAGTTGAATCACATGATAAAGTGTGAAGATTTATTATTTGTTTAGTCTAAATTTATTCATAACAGTATTTAAGTCATTATAAGTTACATTGTAAATATACCTAGTTTTATAATATATACTAAGTTGAAATCCCAATTAGGTTTATTATGGCTTCAAAAAAATATTACTTCTCCTTCTCTATAGCTCCTTTTACATAGCATCACATCATTGGCTTCTTCATCACTTAGATAACAAGAATGCATTTCCTCATGGTAACATACAAGAAGAGATATTTATAAAGCAACCACCCAGTTTCATTGCTTAATGGGAGAATGGAAAAGTCTACCGACTTAAAAAGTCTATGTATGGTTTAAAGCAATCTTCCAATGCTTGGTTTGGAAGATTTAGCGAGGTAATTCTTGAATTTGGATTAAAAAGAAACAATTATAATCACTCATTGTTCTTTCAGCAATCTAGAAGTGAATGCATTTACTAATTGTGTATGTTAATGATGTTGTGATAATTAGAAGTGATATGGTTAGTATCTCTACTCTTAAAAGCTTCCTTCAATCCAAGTTTTATACTAAGGACTTGATGGATTTGAATTATTTCTTAGTAATTAAGGTAAATAAAAGCAAAAAAGGTATTTTCTTGTCATAAAGGAAATATATTTTAGATCTTCTAAATAATATTGGCTTTCTTATAGCTAAACTTAATGGAACTCCAATGAATCCCTACGTTAAGCTCAAAGCTAATGGTAGTGATGTGTTTCAAGATGTCAAAAGATATAGAAATATGGTTGGTAAAATTAATTATCTCATTATGACTCATCCAAATGATGAGCATGGTAATTCAATTTGTAGCATCCCTTAAGACTACTCATTGGAATGTTGTGCCAGATATATAGCACTATTTAAAAAGGGCTCTAGGACATGGGATTCTCTTTAATGATCATGGCCATTGTAAAGTGGAAGGGTTCTTTATGTAGATTAGATTGGCTCCTTATTGGATCAAAGGTTTATGACAAGCTATTGTATCTTTGTTAGCAAAAAGTTAATTTCTTGGAAAAGCAGGAAGTAGAATATAGTATGAGACTAGTTTCAATAACTCTCTACCTATAAAACTATGGTATGATAATCAAGCTACCATTCATATTCTTTGAAATCTAGTGTTTCAAGAAAGAATAAAGCATATTGAAGCTGATTGTCTTTTTATTCAAGAAAATATTTAGCAAGGACTTGTTTCTATAAGCCATATGAAAATCAAGAAGTAGCTAGCTAACATTTTCACTAAAGCACTTAATAAGAATAGAGTTAATTACAGTTGTAACAAACTGAGCATAATTAATATTTATGCTAGTCCAACTTAAAAGGGAGTGTTAGAATATATTAGTTGTTTAGTCTAAATTTATTTATAAGGGTATGTAAGTCATTATAAGTTGCATTATAAATATACTTAGTTTTTATAATATATACTTAGTTGAAACTACAATTAGGTTTAGTATAGCTTCAAAAAATATTACTTCTCCTTCTTTATAGCTCATTTCGCATAAAGTATCAGGAATAATATTTGGAAAAAATTTCCATGCATATGAATAGTATTTTTATTGTAAAATTTCATAAATTCATATATAAATCAATTGGTGAATTAATTCATTAGGGTCAATATGCAAAATGCCTACCCTAAATTAATTCATCTTTTACAAGACTTAATTTAAAATGATTGAATTAAATAGTGAATCAATTCAATAGGGTCAGAGGAAACCTCCCCTACATTGAATCGATTCAAGTCTCACATATTCACTTAGGAAGAACTTAAATCAATTTAAGCCTGGAAAAAATTATTAAACCTAAATCGATTTGCCAATTGATTCAAAGAGTTTAAACTTTTCATTTTGTTATAAGACCTTTCTTCATTAGGTGTTGTGACATAGTGACACAATATGTAAGCTAGAAAGGTTGTAGAGGAGTTACAACTCCTTTCTAAATGCATAAATTTTCATTATAGAATGCCTTAATCAAAGTATGACTATTGTTATCTTGATTTACTTATCTAACTTGTGTTCATTATTAATATTGAATGTTACATTCATATTTTAAGAAAATCAGTGATATCTAGATGGATATGTCAATTACATCTTTTTTTGTATATGAGTTATTATTGTTGCATTGGAATTAAAATGTTAGTTAAGGCACATAGTTGCATTTGAGATATCATGCAATAAATGTGACATGATGGTGTTAAGGCAATTCTATACGTATTGTGGCTTTATACACCTAATTTACACACATGTTTATGAAAGGATAAAATTGATTTTAGAAGGACAAGGATGGGTTTGCGAGGAATAAGAATAGATAAAAATTATAAGAGAATTTACTTCTTACTATTAATTATTTTCTTTTTTGTAATAATTTGTTGAATGAAAATCTTCATAATAAAATGATTGAATTAGAGAAAAATGAAAGCTCAATAAGTTATTAATTAGTATGTGCACATTAAACTTTATCATTAGATACAACAATCTATTGGCATATTCCAATTTTCCTTCAAGGTATATGATTATGCCTTCTTTTCTTGAAAGAATTTAATTAATTTCATTAGATGTAGTTGTCAAACAAAATTAAATATAAAATTAATCTTTATTCTTTCATGAAGTAGGTCACTTATTAAGTTCCTAAGAACGTACTTCTCATTTTTCTTTTTCTTTATGTACTTAACTAATGTTGAATAAGTTAGAAGTGGACCCAATTGAGAACCTTGGTATTGAGATAAGTCTCGGATCAATTAGCTTAGCTAACTATAAGGAAAAATAATTGCATAAAGATTGTATTTCATCTATAAATAACTTCAACATTCATACTACCTTAGAGGTAAAACATCATCACCTGCAGCATATCTTATCATTCACTTGTTATTAAGGCTAGTAGCTGATTACTTGTAACAATTTTTTGCACTAGTCATATGCCTTGGATCAGGCCATAACATCAATAAAGTTAAGGGCTTAGCACTTCATATTATCATCCTTTCATAATACCTATATTCCATTAGCTTAGTTAATGGTATTAGCAACACTATAGTGATTAACAGATAATCCTGCATAAATTCTACAAGCCTAATCCCTTGATGACTTAATTTCAATCAAGATTAACATATCTAGGCTATATTAGGATAGTAAGTCTCTGAGGTCTCTCCTAAAGTTTCCATTCTTAGCTCTATGATAATTGTATAGCAAAATCTTAATTTTGAAATATCGAGGAAGAAAGTAATTTGTTATGACCTTTTCAAGGATAGCTTAAGAACCTTCACTTAACTAGAATTTATATATTATTGAGAGTCATTATCTCTAATGGTTTGAATACAATAGTGTGATAACTTAAACCCAAAGTTAGGTTAAAATTTAAGAACATGTTTGGTTTGAATGTGTGAATTGATTTGGCCACCATTTATACATATGCTCTTTTCTAATTACTTGAAATCACCATTATTGTTAGAAATTTTAATAAGTTGATCCTTTTTACTACTAGAGGGAGATGATATCTTTATCTTATTTTTAAGGATTCTGCCAATGCTTATAAATAAGATGGTTGTGATGTTTGCTTAATCTTTAGGTAGATCAGGGATTAAGTGTCCATTAAGACATACAATTGTCAAATGTATGTTAACAAATCTATTACAATTAAGACTAAGAGATTGTATAAGTTTACCCTTATAGTAATCAGAATTAGATTTGTCTAAGCACTTCTCAATTGCTAATTTGTCTAAAAAAGAAAGTTAAAGGATTGTTAAGGCTTTCTTCTATTAATCTTAGATCTATTAGCATAAGTTACTTGCTAAATATGATATTTCAATTCCTAACTAACTAATGTTGAATGTTGGGGATTGGCATACTCAAGCTCTCAAAAGCTTGAGAAAAAGTTTGACATTAGTTGTTTCTCAATCTCCATACACATATTTTTACTAATTTTTTGACAAGGTTTTATGCAAAGGTTTGATTAATTACTTTTCTTAAGAAAATTTAGGGTCATTTTTAATGATAAGAGAAAAAGTGTCAAACTCAATTTGGGAAACAAATTTGGTTATAAGTAATAAGGCATTCAGGCTTTAAAATATCTAGATTTTATAATACAACTAGTTTAAGTAAGTGATCATTTGTAATGGGAAAAGATTAGACTAAAGCATGCTTTCTTTTCTTGATATCTTATTGTTTGATGATTTCTTGAGATAAGACATGTCTTTAGTTTAATGATTTGATGCCAAATAATAATCACTTCTAATAAGTCCCCTAATCTAGATTTGTCATGTCTAGAACCTTTACTTTTTATTCACGTTTTGATAATCCAATTACCCTTGCTAGTATTACTACCTTGAACTATTTTAGGCTTAAGTTTCATATTCCTTTGAGTATTTTTAATTTGCTTTCCTGAGAACTCACTTAATTGTAATGCTCTCTTTGAGCTTCTAGTTTTGAATTTCTTGTGAATGATTGCACACACCAAAATTAATTATTAAACTAACTCAAGTTAGTAGTAAAAACAAGTCTAAGTCAAATCCAAGAAAATAACCAACAACAAATGAAACTAAAAATAAAAGAAAACAAGGGGTTTTAAAAAAAAGCAATTTAAATGAAAGCTAAATTTAAGTAAGATTATAATGAAATGAGAAAAATCCAACTTTAGGGATATCTCACTCTAATTTTTAGATTTATCATAAACTACAATAGATTTACATTCAATTTGATTACTTAACTAATGAAAATCCTTAAAATGGTATTAATCATGCTAATTCCTAATATTGATTAATTAGAATAAGTACTTAATTAATATTTTATTACTAATTTAATTTAGAACAAGCACTTAATTAATAATAGTTTTAAACATTTAGAATAAGAGTAAGGCCGAATCTAATAACTCTACAAGCAAAAATTGCCAAATTCACTCTTTATTTTTCCTAAGCAATTAATGATTTACCAAAATATCAAATTACTAAATCCTAATTGCTACTAATTTCAATCAATCATACCTAACTTATAAATGAGAATTAATTATAATTAATCATTTAATTATGGAGTATAATAAATAATCAACTAACTAGCCATAATTAGTAATAAGTAGTTATTTATAGTAAAAATAGAAAAATAAAAAATAATTAAATTAAAAAAATAAATATCAAAGTCTCAAAATTAAACTAAATTATAATGATAACCTTTTACATTATCTAAAGAATCAACTACTTATAGTGATTACAAGAGAACTTGAAGAAGAAGAAGAGAAAATTATCTAATATGTATTGTGCTAACTTTGGATGCTAAAAACCTTATATATTTAATCTGCAAAGGTAAAAATCTAATTATAATAGTTTAAATTATTTTTTAGGGTTACAATAACATAGGCCTTGCTTAATTTGAAATCCTATAATCTAAATTACAAACTAAAATATTACAAAATTTGCTACAAAACATCCCAAAAGTTACCTTTTTAACTATTGTAAAACTCCTAAAATTACATAATTTCATTAAAATAAGTTTTGGAATATGTAAAGTTGGATCTTAGGTAACTTAAGCATTGGCTTGATACCATTTGGATTCTTCAAGCTCTATTTATTCTCGAATAAATAGGGTTAGATTGGACTAGATAAGGACACTAAATATTTTTTTTGACCACATATGAGCCTCTAAATATTCAAAATAGATTTTGACTAAAATATAAAATTCTTAGATTTCCTTTTAGCTTTCCAATGACATAAGGATAACCTTAATTGGACTTTTAAAACTCAAGTTATGTTTAAACATTTGAAAATCATGATCCAATCATAAAAAACATTAATCCTATTAAGTTAAGTACATGTAACATTCTAAAAGATAAAACATAGGAGAAAATAATATGGGAAATATTTTACACATCACCTTCTTTCTATTTCACTAAAAACAATTACAAAAGAGGAAAAGAAATATACTTACTACAACATACATAAAATTAAACCCATAATTGACCTACAATAAAATAAAAATAGAGACATAGAAACACTATATAACCAGAAATGCAATAATAAAAATGAATAGTTAAAATTTTGATAGAACTAGATGGTCAACTATTTACTATAAACTCATCCAAGAGTTATTAGGTTGTCTTCTATTGTAAGGAAAGCTTTTTACTGTAAGTTAGGATAATCAAGTGAGGTGTACATTGAAATCCCTAGTGTTTGTAACTCTTTTAATTTCCTACTTCCTTGGTTGTGAGCTTAAAGCTTATAGTTTGAATATTAAAAGCCTTCTAGTAACTTTTGTACAAGCATTTATGATTAGAAAATGGATTCTTTGTCTCAAGGCCTATATGCTCATTTGTCACTAATTTTATTTTTCATGTTTTCTATCATTAGTCTATATCATTTCATGTGTGTCCATAACCATCTCTTACAATTGAAAGTCATAGTGTAGTTATTACTCTTATTAAAAGCAACAAATGCACTTAAACTATACTATGAAATGGTGACCTTATTAGCTTAACAAGCACTTGTTGTGAGCTAACATGGACTACTATTGGATTGTGGTACTTTGGGACTTCGAAGGTAAAATGAATCATTTTTAATAGTTGCTAAAAGATTGTTTATTAAATAAGGTTATTTCCAAAATGAAGCAAAGTGCCTTATTTATGCACTTTTAGAACATAATTTGTTTTTTTAAGAGAACAAGTTATATATTTTCATCACTATAAGATATAAAAATTCCAAAATGTTAGGCATAAGGCAATTTAATTAAAGTATCACCTAAAGAGTTAGATGTAAACTGATAATAAGAAATTTCCTTCGACTACACCTACTTTTAAGTTCCAACTTCTATATTTCGAGATATTTGACATCAGTGTCCAATTTTTGCAACCCAATACACGTATCATCAATTTATTTGAGCAAAGTATCATTTGTCAATATCATCTCTTGAATCTAAACCTTTAGATCATCAATCCTTGCTTTAAAAACTTAATGTTAATGAAAAACATTATTAAAGATAATTTTGAGATTATATTTCTTACTAATAACTAACGAAATAATCCCTAGAAAGATTAATTATACAATTTAAGGTCCTCAATATGCTGTATTTCAAAAGCAAAGTTGTCAATACAAGCATTCTCTAATTATTGCAACTTTAAGAACAAAGTCATTCATATGGATTCTTGATTATTAGGCAAATCAAACTCAATAGTTGAAGGCCTTTTCAATTTCTTTTCTTTCTTCAAACAAGATTCCTTATCATTCTTATAATTAGAATTTGAAGAAAAAAAACGTTTTCTTTAATTCCAAAGGCTTGGAAACTACATATATCATCTAGAACCCAAAACCTTAAACTTTAAGATTTATTCAAACAAAACCCCATTTAACAAGACAATTTACCACAAAGTAATAACAATTCCAACTTTACTATTATGTAATCATTGGAAATTATAAGCAAAATAGGGACCGATCTTGAAATAAGCAATAAGCTAAAACCTAATAATTAATAGCAACAATAGAAAATATTCCATAAAAACTAAAAGCTATAGCAATTGCACATAAGAACTAAAAACAAAGATGAAATAAAGAAACTCGTGATAGCAAAATGATGATCAAAATTTACAAAATCGTCTTCAAAGTGCTTCAAAATAGGGGAGGTAGAAAGCTAGAGAAAATGAAGCTAAATCTCTTACACCTTTGTCATTATCTACCATAGGAGATTAGGTTGCTAGATATGCTTTGCTTCATCTTTAAAAAGCTTTACAATTCTTTAGTTATTTGATTTGTTATGAATGATAATAAACCACCCTTTATACTTTTTGATAATTGGTGTCTTCGACGTACCAAGGTCACAAAAAGGGGTTATAACTCCTTTGTGACAACTATTAAAAATGAATTTTTAGTTAGTTTTCAATGGTTATTTTGTAATAACAATGGCTTATATGTTGTTTTATTTTACCACATAATTGATAAAAGGAATTTAAGCCCTTGTGCTAAGTAACTTACTTGAATTTTACCTAATCTCAACTTTCTAGTAAGGGGTTTACCAATATCTAAATGGACTATTCTATCAATAATAAAATGACTTTTTTACAATCTTTATCCTTTAAATTTTTTATATATTTCAACGTTATATTTTATTATCAAATAAAAATAATATCAATTTTTAATATTTTTCTATTAGAATATTTAGGTTATTATATTATTTAATAATAAAATTTAAAATAAGATATTTTTACATTTTTAAAAAAATTAATAAATTAGAATTTTCATGCTTTTATTATATAATTTTTCATTAATTATAATTTTTATAATAAAATAAAAAATAATTTTTTATTATTTATTATATCATATATTTTTATTATATTGAGTTATTTTTGTGATAGTGATATTATTATCCTTAACTACCCATTTTTCCATTTTATTCTTATATTAAAAGTCATTTGGTTGATAGAAAGTTGTATGAGAAGTGCAACTTCTCAGAAAGTAAGAAATCCTTTAATTATTTGATTGACTATTAATTGCTAAAGTAGAAAAAGTAAAATTTTTTTAAAAGTTTTGCTTCCCATAAAATATAAAAAATTACTTATCCATACTCTCTTGATAAAAAGAACATTCTATAGTATTCATCGATAAAAATACAAAATTATTTCTATTTAATTTATGAAATGATCATCTTACCCTTATATATAAACCATTTTAATTTTTTAATTATAAGTCAATTTAAATTTTTTATAGTAAATAAAAAAATTATGAGTTAAAAATGATAAAAAGAGAGTATAGAGACATGATTTAAAAAAATTGATATCTCTAATTTTTAATATTATAATTTAAATTTAAATTTTTATAATAAGTTAAAAATAAAAAATTAAAGGTTTAAAAAAGTCATCTTCATTGAAGTTCATTGATATTTCTAATTTTTTATATTACAATCCTAAAAAATGTAAGCATTTTGATAATACTTTCTCATAAAGTTAAAGTTGAATTAAATAAAACACAATAAATTAATAGTTGTGAAATGTCAATTTTTTATTATTAACTAAATAACTTTAAATACTTGTTAATAAGTCTTACTTTTTACAAGAACTTATTTCTTATGTGAATAAATAAACTCCTCATTTTTATATATCAAATATAAAAATGGAATAAAATACCTATTCCATAAGAAATTTTTACTTGCTCAATGAGCACACAAGTCATATATCTTAATCTATCAATAATTCAAGTATAGTTAATTGAGGAATAATTAATTAATTAATGAAATGATAGAATTTTAATGATTCAAGACTTACATTGGACAAATAAGGATTTCCTCCTAATTCATTCATGTTCATGTCAAATATAATTATAAAGTGATAATTTTGTTTCATTCTATTCCATTTTCATTTTATTTCAATTTATCCTACTAAACCCAATATAAATAGATGTGTTGAATGTAATGAAAAATCTCTTTTATCAATCAATACAACATTTAATCACAAAAGATTCAAATAATCAACGTTGAAGCAAGATATTACTTTTGCTATGTGAGTCATAACTTCTAATTTTTTAAAAATGGATTGCTTGGTATGCACTTCACTTTATTAGACTTGTGTGGACAGTTAGCACTTCTACGAAACACCTCTATCAAGTTCCCCCTTCCTTTAAAGCAGATTTTGAAAACAAACATCCCTTTTGTGTTTTCTTTATGTGCCTATGATGCTTCAGAGGTTTCTTTTCCTGCCAATGCAAGAAAATAAGGTGATGACCGATGTAGATAGAGTTATGATATGTAAACTTCATAATTGGTTGGTTAAATTTTTATTACAAAACTTTGTATTATCGTGTCGATTCATTGAATTGAAATAGACATAAACTTACTTAAACTAAATCATTTTACGGTTTTTTAATACATAGTTATACCAATGTTATAAATTTAAATTGAATGATATAACCACAAATAAGTCACTACTAAAATTGTAAAGTAAGTTGATTAGTTGATCCTTAAAATATAATTAAAATTAAAATTTAAATTCTTGTTTCAAATTATTGAAATATTATTTCTCTTAATTTAATTTATTTGCTAGTTTTGACTTAAATTACTAATAAATTTGTTATTGTTATAGGAAAAAAATGATACATATCAATTTGAGGGTGACAATTTGAATTCTTTATCGAGGGTGACAATTTGAATTCTTTATTACATGACACTTGTCAAAGGAATTTGATTATATTCTACCTTTAAAATTTTAATATTATTATATATTATATTTTTGATAACTCAATTATTTTCATATTCTAATTAAATATATCTTAAATTTAAGAAATTAATTTTTCTATTTATAAAAAATAATTAATAATAATATTGAGATTATTAGAAATATAGTAGAATTAGAAATATTTCTTTTTTTAATAGTAAAAATAGTTAAATTACCAAACACACACATATAAAGTCTTAAAATTGAATTCAAAATACGAAAAATAAAATAAAATTTTCAAGTAATATTCTATATTACTTAAACTAAGCAGTTCTCAGTATTTTATGAAATGGTAATGGATGAAACTAATCTGCAGAAATGTAGGCACCTAGAAAATTAAATGGAGAAGTTTAATCTCCAGAGGGCTAAATTGAGGAATTGATTGAAGGACCGTTTCATTACATTACTAATAACTAACGAAATAATCCTTAGAAAAATTATTTATACAATTTAAGGTCCTCAATATGTTGTATTTCAAAAGTAAAGTTGTCAATACAAGCATCCTCTAATTGTTGCAACTTTAAAAATAAAGCTATTCATATGGATTCTTGATTATTAAGCAAATCAAACTCCATAGTTGAAGGCTTTTTCAATTTCTTTTCTTTCCTCAAATAAGATCCCTTATCATTCTTATAGTTAGAATTTTGAAGAAAAAAAAAACTTTTTCTTTAATCCCAAAGGCTTGGAAACTCCATATATCATCTAGAACAAAAAATCCTAAACTTTAAGATTTATGCAAACAAAACCTCATTTAACAAGACAATTTACCACAAAGTAATAACAATTCCAACTTTACTATTATGTAATCATTGGAAATTATAAGCAAAATAGGGACCGAATCTTAAAATAAGCAGTAAGCTGAAACCTAATAATTAATAGCAACAATAGAAAATATTACACAAAAATTAAAAGCTATAGCAATTGCACATAAGAACTATAAACAAAGATGAAATAAAGAAACTCGTGATAGCGAAATGATGATCAGAATCTATAAAATCGTCTTCAAAGTGCTTCAAAATAAAGGAGGTGGAGAGTTAGAGAAAATGAAGCTAAATCTCTTACGCCTTCGTCATTGTCTACCATAGGAGATCAGGTTGCTAGATGTGCTTTGCTTCGTCTTTAAGAAGCTTCACAACTCTTTAGTTATTTGACTTCTTATGAATGATAATAAGCCACCCCTTATACTCTTTGATAATTAGTGTCTTAAACGTACCAAGGTTACAAAAAAGGGTTATAACTCCCTTGTGACAACTATTCAAAATGAATTTTTAGTTAAGTTTTCAAGCATTATTTTGTAATAACAATGAATTATATGTTGTTTTATTTTACCACATAATTGATAAAAGGAATTTAAGCCCTTATGCTAAGTAACTTGCTTGAATTTTACCTAATCTTAACTTTCTAGTGAGGGGTTTACTAATATCTAAATGGACTATTCTATCATTAATAAAATGACCTTTTTACAATCTTTATCCTTTCAATTTTTTATATATTTCAACGTTATCTTTTATTATCAAATAAAAATATATCAATTTTTAATATTTTTCTATTAAAATATTTGGGTTATCATATTATTTAATAATAAAATTTAAAATAGAATATTTTTACATTTTTTAAAAAATTAATAAATTAGAATTTTCATGCTTTTATTATATAATTTTTCATTAATTATAATTTTTATAATAAAATAAAATAATAATTTTTATTATTTATTATATCATATATTTTTATTATATTGAGTTATTTTTGTGATAGTGATATTATTATCCTTAACTACCCATTTTTCCATTTTATTCTTATATTAAAAGTCATTTGGTTGATATAAAGTTGTATGAGAAGTGCAACTTCTCAGAAAGTAAGAAATCCTTTAATTATTTGATTGATCATTAATTGTTAAAGTAGAGAAAGTAAATTTTTTTTAAAAGTTTTACTTCTCATAAAATATGAAAAATTACTTATCCATACTCTTTTGATAAGAAGAACATTCTATAGTATTCATAGATAAAAATACAAAATTATTCCTATTTAATTTATGAAATGATCATCTTACCCTTATATATAAGCCATTTTAATTTTTTAATTATAAGTCAATTTAAATTTTGTATAGTAAATAAAAAATTATAAGTTAAAAATGATAAAAAGAGAATATAAAGACATGATTTAAAAAAAAATTGATATCTCTAATTTTTAATATTATAATTTTAATTATAATAAGTTAAAAATAAAAAATTAAAGGTTTAAAAAAGTCATCTTCATTGAAATTCATTGATATTTCTAATTTTTTATATTACAATCCTAAAAAATGTAAGCATTTTGATAATACTTTCTCATAAAGTTAAAGTTGAATTAAATAAAACATAATAAGTTAATTGTTGTGAAATGTCAATTTTTTATTATCAACTAAATAACTTTAAATACTTGTTAATAAGTCTTACTTTTTACAAGAACTTATTTCTTATGTGAATAAATAAACTCCTCATTTTTATATATCAAATATAAAAATGGAATAAAATACCTATTCCATAAGAAATTTTTACTTGCTCAATGAGCACACAAGTCATATATCTTAATCTATCAATAATTCAAGTATAGTTAATTGAGGAATAATTAATTAATTAATGAAATGATAGAATTTTAATGATTCAAGACTCACATTGGACAAATAAGGATTTCCTCCTAATTCATTCATGTTCATGTCAAATATAATTATAAAGTGATAATTTTGTTTCATTCTATTCCATTTTCATTTTATTTCAATTTATCCTACTAAACCCAATATAAATAAATGTGTTGAATGCAATGAAAAATCTCTTTTATCAATCAATACAACATTTAATCACAAAAGATTCAAATAGTCAACGTTGAAGCAAGATATTACTTTTGCTGTGTAAGTCATAACTTTTAATTTTTTAAAAATGGATCCCCCTTGCTTGGTATGCACTTCACTTTAATAGACTTGTGTGGACGTTTAGCACTTCTACGAAACACCTCTATCAAGTTCCCCCTTCCCTTAAAGCAGATTTTGAAAACAAACTTCCCTTTTGTGTTTTCTTTATGTGCCTATGATACTTCATAGGTTTCTTTTCCTGCCAATGCAAGGAAATAAGGTGATGGCCGATGTAGATAGAGTAATGATATGTAAACTTCATAATTGGTTGGTTAAATTTTTATTACAAAACTTTGTATTATCATATCAATTCATTGAATTGCAATATACTTAAACTAAATCATTTTACGATTTTTTAATACATAGTTATACTAGTGTTATAAATCTAAATCAAATGATATAATCACAAATAAGTCACTACTAAAATTGCAAAGTAAGTTGATTAGTTGGTCCTTAAAATATAATTAAATTTTTAATTTAAATTCTCGTTTCAAATTATTGAAATATTATATCTCTTAATTTAATTTATTTGCTAGTTTTGACTTAAATTACTAATAAATTTGTTATTGTTATGGAAAAAAAAATGATGCATATCAATTTGAGGGTGACAATTTGAATTCTTTCTCGAGGGTCACAATTTGACTTCTTTATCACATGACAATTGTCAAAGGAATTTGATTCTATTCTACCATTAAAATTTTAATATTATTATATATTATATTTTTGATAACTCAATTATTTTCATATTCTAATTAAATATATCTTAAATTTAAGAAATTAATTTTTCTATTTATAAAAAATAATTAATAATAATATTCAAAATTATTAGAAATATAGTAGAATTAGAAATATTTCTTTTTTTAATAGTACAGATAGTTAAATTACCAAACACACACATATAAAGTTTTAAAATTGAATTCAAAATATGAAAAATAAAATAAATTTTCAAGTAATATTCTATATTACTTAAACTAAACAGTTCTCAGTATTTTATGAAATGGTAATGGATGAAACTAATCTGCAGGCACTGGAAAATTAAATGGAGAAGTTTAATCTCCAGAGGGCTAAATTGAGGAATTGATTGAGGACCGTTTCATTACATTACTCGAAGTTTAATGTAGGTCCGAACTTTTTTTTGGTTCCGCGAGACCTAACTTACACGGCAGTGAAGGAAGCATGGGCCGGACCACCTTATGCGGCTAGATGGCGGAGATCATTAAAATGAGCCTCGATGATCGGCCTGCTAAATACCAAGCCCAACATTTGTGGCCTAGGCCCTAAGTACTAATGTCCTTTCTTGTTGACCGAAAAACTAAAGAAGCCGTTCCCTCGCGCTCCTTCTAGACCGGCCTTAAAAATTCCTTCTCCCATTTATAGCACGACACCTGTACACAAAGTTGACATTACGTAAAACCAACCAATAAAAATTCAGAGCCAACTTCTCTTTGCGTATAAAATATTCATTTTCATGTAAAAATACGGTCATAGATTGTTAACGACCTCAGGAAATTAATACTGCCAATTTATTATTATTAATTATTTAATATATTTATTATAAAAATGAAGAAGAATGAGTGGTACTAATTTATATATTTTAAATATTATTATTAAAATAATTTAAATTTTATTATTATTTTATTATTATTATTTTTTTTAAATGTTGCGGATGCGACAATCCCCAAAATAAAAGTACGCCCCCTATGAGGGGGTGAAGTCGCCATTCTTTCTTGGTAGACTCTGCATATACCGCTAATTCACCTCCCGTCGGTTGCAGGAGACCTGGGCTGCGAAATCTTCCATGGCTTACGTTGAGCGAGGTAATTCCAATTTCCTCTATCTGCTTTGCGATTTCTATTTGGTTTTTGGATTAGGTCATCCTTTTTCTTATGTAATTGTCCGGAATAATTTGCGATAATCGGAGCCTTGATCTCAATTTCCTGCTTAATTTACTACCTGCTTCATCCATTACGATTCATCCAGGCATTTTTGAAAAAAATTTTTAATCTGTTATGTATTCTGGTTTTGATGATGAGGGGCTGTTAGTGACGAAACCGTAGATTTCGTTATTAAATGCATGAAGTATTTGTTCTGCGAGTCATATTTCCACAAAGGTTTAAAATAATCTTCAATCCCTTGATATCATCAAGGTTTTCCTTCTACTGTTGTTGGAATCATTTTAATTCTGTTGGAAAAATGGACAGCCGTCTCTGCAGAAAGATGGTTGGGTTTCCATTTTTAAGGCTGTGATTCCTATGTTACTAATCACTGGTGGTAGCTTCATCATCTTCAGTCAACCTATTGTTTTACGAATCTCTTGAATTTTTTTCTCTGTGGTCTATTCAGCTTGCTTAACATCCCTTTTATCGAATCTTTCTTTCCTTTTTCCCCCCAGTTTGTTCCGTTTATTCTTATCAATACCCATTTTCATCTTTATTTGTTGGGAATGATGAATGTGGGTAACAATATTTGCATAGAGAATAAAATCACCTTGAGGTCTTCTGTTTAATCTGCTGTTTCTTCCTAGTTTGCTAGGATGCTAAATTTTAACCTAAAACAGTGTGATTTATGCAATGCCATCCGTGCGCTTACCAAAATTAAGATTGGATGCTACTCTGGGTGCCTTGATAGAGATCTTGAACATCTATTTCAATTAATCAATATCTCCTGCAAAGACTGTTTGTTAGCCAGTAGTGACATTTTTAGAAAATGAAAAGATTTGGGGGAATGCATAATTTAAACCCAACCCAACAGGCAACTATTCGCGAGAAAGACACTAACGTCACCAAACATGGTAGTGCGACAAATAGAATGTTAGGATTGGATTCTTAAATTCAATTTTTGATCATGTGAACCAAGCACCCCTTACAGCTCCTGCTTGATTGTTGAGTGCTGATTTTCATCGTGTCACTTTCTGCTTGTTTATGGCCTGTAACATCGATCAGCTTTTGTGATGATTTTATAATTAATTTGCTGCAGACACATTCTTATGTGACATGACAAAATGATCTTAATATATCGGTACAATTTTGTGCAGGTGTTGTGAAATCAAAGCGATCAATATGGCGGGTTCAAACAATCACTGATTTTTTCTGGGCCATCATTAACTTCATAGGCGTGTTTTTCGCAACAATGTTTTCGGTAGTATCTATATCTCTTGATTTAAACTAACAATATAGAGAATTCATCTACAGCAAATTGATATGCTATTGTTACCAAAATTTTAGATGGAAAAGTCGGACGCATACAGGAAAGGTTCTAGTTCTGGGAAGAAATGGGATGGTGGTGGCCCTGGAGGTCCTGGTGGTGGCAGTGGCCCATATGGTGGTGGTCCACGGGGCCCTCCTCGCCGTGGTCTTGACAATGTTCGCGGGCTTGACAGTGTTAGGGGTGCTGACCATAGTAAGTTCATATTGGGTCACTTTCCCCTTTCTTTACTCATAATATAAGAAATTCTCTTCTGGTTCTCATTTTTCCACTGCTAATTTTCTTTGCTCCGTCCCCTTCTCTCGCTTGAACTTGCAGATTCACTGCCTGCTTGTGGCTCCTGCTGTGGCTGAGTTTTAGACATTTAACACTTTAAAAAATCTTCCACCGTAACAGTTGTAGTTGGATGCATTATATCTTGTAATTTAAAACCACCATGTTATACTATCCAGTATCCACCTTATCTGGAGAGCTTTTGTTAACTACAAATTTCTTGTTCTGGGACTGTCTTCATATATCGAGAGAGGGATGATACTCACGCTCATTTGTGGGTTCCTCTTCTTTCAAATAGTTTACCCCCTTGTTTTACTGTTTGTGGAAATTAACTTGGTGATTAGTAGAGAGAATGAAGTAATTATTCCATAATTATATTTGGTATGTTTAAGAATGAAATGAGTATTTCATTCTATAATTATATTTAGTACAACAAAAATTATAGAAATGGAATAAAAAAAAGTATCAATGATATTAATATACTTAAAATTTTTTAAAAAAAAGTCTAAAACCGAAATTATGAAAGATGATAGTCATATTTATTTATTTATAATTAAATAAAAAAATATAATCATCAATATTATAGGTAACAAACAATTTTTTATAATTAAAGTATAAAAGTTTAATCTATCAAATATTTTATATTAAATATTTTTTACAAACAATATGAAAACATGTTATTTTAAGTTTTATCATAAAAATATAATTATTAAAATATCTTAATAATATAATATTAAAAAGAAGATATTTTATTATTTATTTATTTATAAAGGTATAGTGTTAGAATGGATCCGGATTCCGGATCACCTCCCATTACGGGAGCTGTGATTAAAAGATATCTGCCATTTATTTTTTTGTCAACAAATCTTCACCCTTAACTGAAACTCTCCCTTTCCCTAAAAATACTTCTTTTATTTTTATTTTTTTTCCCACTTGTGACCGTTGGGAACGTAAAACACAGCATCCATCTTCAACCTTCCAAAAATGACGAAACTGCAGAGTGCAACCAAAACCATAAGATTGTAGAGGGCAACCAGTCCCATTTCAAAGATATGGCAAGATCATCTTAGTGATCAGAACCAGGCACAAAACGCAAGCTTTTCAACAAGGATTTCAGGTCTATTAAAGCAATTACGAGCTTATCATATTCAATCTTAGACTTTCAAGTTTGAACTTAAATTTACTTTGGAATTTGTTAGTACCAAACTGCTATTATATGTTTCTACTTTTTATTTTTCATTTAAAAGTTGAATGATTAGAGTAGTAGAGAAATGGATTGAGGTGCTTGAGGAAAATAATTAACTTGCATATTAGGTGTTTGACGATTTGTTTAAACAAAATTAGAATTATAATATCTATTAGTAACCATGATATAAAATTTTCAATTGTCAAAAGATATCAAAAAAATATAAAGTCAAGCTCTTCAAGTAATCATAAAACATCATGAAAGAAAAACACTACAAAATGCTCGCCTCTAGCATAATCATAAAACTTAAAAAGTTGTTCAATAGCCAATCCAATACATATGTACTGTTCTATAAAAAGCTAGTCCCTCTAACCTTGCAAAAGAAATTCAAAAATCATATGAAGCTTTTCATGCCCCAACAATTTTCATATGTAACAAAAATTATTCAAATTGCAATATAGTCATCAATTTCTAAAGCCACTTACAACAATAACAAAGTACATTTAAAGTTCTGTATGTATCATTTCAGAACCTATGAATTTTAATAAAGGAAAATTTAGTTTGTTGAAAAATAGTGAAAACATTATAATTGAGAATGAGTAAGGTAATACATTACCTAAAATTCAAAATAATTGTTACTAAAATTAGTTGTATCATTGAGAGGATTTGATACTTGATTGGATGCAATATCATTTGAAATCTCATTTGATCCTTGAACAGATGAATGACAAGCCTTTTGTATGCTTGGAATGTCATGTATAGAAACTGGAAGCTTGAGTTTCCAATGAAAAATAAATAGAAATGTAACTTAATAAATTCAATAACTAAATCTTATGTTTTAGTAAATATTCAATTATAATTTTTATACCTTAACTTAGTGGCCTTATAAAACATTGCAACAATAAGATGCTTTCATTCTCTTAGGTTGTTTCACCACCTAACTTCTAAGACATTTGCCATTTTTCACCACATCCTTCTCTTTTATACTCTTCACATTTTGAAAATTTTGATTGTGAAGCATCATGCTTTCACTTTTATTTGGAATAGATGCTGAAGCATCATTAATATTATCTTCCAACCTCAAATTCCTCTTACAAATATCATCAATTTGACTATTTAGCCCATCTTTAACCTTGTTTACCATAATATATGCTTCCTTACAGTTAGATGCTCTAGCTATAATCCTTATCATTTTTAGGCAAAGAAGTCGATAATGTTGAATACAAATGATATATTTTTTTTCTTCTTGAACATTCTTCCCTCTTGAATCTTGCCTATGTCCATTTTTAACTTTCCTTGTCCATTTATTCAAGATATATTGGTTAGGAATTGATTTGATATCCTTGATATCAAATATCTTTAGAGCATGAAAAAATAAAATGCCAAAGGTTTCAAATTTTTTGCAACTACAAGATATCACATTATTGGAGACATTTGAACTCTTCATTCTTATTGACCATACTTACCACATATTCATGCAATGTCTCATCTTCATTTTGATGCTTTATACATGTTGCCTGATATAAATCATACTCTTCTTAAAAAAATAAAAAAAATTATAATTATAAATTTGTGCAACTTGTAACAAAGGTGAATTCTCTCACATTAACCTTGGCAATTTTTGCCTAGATTGAAATTCACATTGCTACTCATCGTATCTTTTATCACAAACAACTCTTTTAAAGTGCTTGAAAATTTTGACAATATCCAAACCAAGCTTCAAACAACTTTTCAAATTAGAATTTAAGCTTTCACTTATTTGTATGCTTCGCATGCCTATTGTGATAGCATTTTTCATATAACATTTTGCCTATTCTTTTTTATTTTATATAGGTTATTTAAGCATTGATTATCCTAAACAATGAAATTTACAATCAACTGATCACATGCTATTTGAGAATCACATTTTTCTTCATATTGGTAAATGCATGTGTTCAGGTCCTTTAAGAAATTAGACTTATTTTCCATCATATTTCCAAGATGTTTTATGCCATTTTGTATTAAATGCCAAGTGCATGATCCATAATAAGTTCTAAGCATTAACTCAAGCAAAGCTTTAGCAATAGTATGGTCTTGATCAATGAAAATAGTTTGAGACTTTTTTTTTCTTATATGCTTCTAACAATATTTCAAATAATCATTTAAAGGACTTACTTATCTCATCATAAAGGAAAGTTGTTCCAAAGATGACAACCTCTCTAAAATGATTAAATCCTACAAATATAACAAGAGGTCTATATGCACTACTTGTATCATATGTAATGTCAAGTGCAACCATATCTTTAAGATAAATATAACCAATTATCATCCTTGCATCTACCCAAAATATGTTTGTAATTTGTTCTTCTACATCTAATTGTGCTGCATAATAAAATGAAGGACTCTCTAATGATTCTTATTAGAAATATCACAATAAACTATCTATCTCTCCATACATTAAATTCCATAACTTTTTACTCGAAATATAATTTTTTAATTTAAGTGTGTGTAATCAAGATTAGCTCTTCCATCAATTTGTTTGCTCATTAATTCAAATGAATCTTTTTACTTAATTCTAGAATCATTAGCCATATCAATTTGATAAATTTACACTTAAGACATTTTTCTTTAGCATGCTAACATGTGAGTAGTTTCTACTAACAGTCCATTTGTTTGGAGGTAAAACAAATTTTAGGAATTTGTTTTCTAATTTTCCTATGTTTAGACATCTAAAAAAATCGATCAATAGGAAATTAAAATTCATTCAACCAAAAAAGTTTTTTTAACTTTTCAAAAAGCAACTTCTTGATTTTAAAAATGAAATTCATTTTCCAGCATGCTCTCAATGTCTCCATTGACCTGAAGTCATCCTTCTCTACTTTCTCATGCCTTGCCTAATATGCTATCGAGGTTGAGTCCAAAAGCCAAGCTTGAAAAAAGGAGTAAGGAAGTAGGCCCATTCAGGGTTTAGTTGTTTTGAAAAAAAAAAGGCGAACATATGTAATTAGACTTAGAATTATCATACCTTCCATAATATAAATCCACCAATAACTTTCTTAATATTGTATTGAAAAGTCAAAATTTTACCAATTAACATATTATATTGTAATTATGATATTATTTTGATGAAGTAGGAATTTTTTATTTTTTTTAATTTATAAAAAGTTGTAACTCTTTTTTAAAAATATTTTTAAAGTTATTTTTTAGGATGTGATATTTTTTATTAATAAAAATATAAATATTTACCTTCATATTTGATGTAAGTAAATATAAAAATATGTTTTCTTATATATTTATTACAAAATTATTTTCATAAAATTGTATATATTTAAAAAATTTATTATAAAAAATTAATTTTTCTTTGTGTAGCAAATACCAAAAAATATTTTTTACGTATCAAACAATAAAAAATTAATTTATTTTTCAAAAATATATTTTCTTAGGAAAGTATTTTCTAGAAATTTCATTTTTTCCTAAACCAAACAAACCCTAAATCTAAAAGATGATTATGTTCAGCAACAAAATCATTCATTCTATATGATTCAGTATTTTTTATGTATATAAAGTCAATTATTGTAGAACAATTAGTTCTACTTTCTGCCTGATGACTAGTAGTTAAATAATCCTTTTTGTCTTCTTTATATAAATCTTCTCTACAACCTACAAATCTAAATGAAATGATCTTTCTAGTTTTTTTTTACTCTTGTTGATCCATTATTTTCTAATGCCAAAATCAAATTTTGAATTGTAATTGCTCCAAAATCTCCAAGCTTCTTGCATGCTATTAAATTCCATCCTAATATGAGCCTTACAATCTACTAAGTCTGTATTTTTGTTTAATGTTGGAGAAGAATCTTTTATGTTTCAAAATTAATAAAGTAAAAAATAATAGTTATAAGGATTAAACATCTCAGACACTAATTTAGTTTACAATTTTTTAAGATTAATAGGTGAAAAATCTACTTGGAATGATTTACATGTATGGTGAGCAATGGTTAATGTATAGGTTCAACCATAATCTCAAAACTAGTTTTGATTTGTCAATACAATTTTAATGGTAATGAAATAGGAAACTTGTTTGAATTATTAACTAAAAATTAATGAGATATAGAAAGAAAAGAGACAAAATTATTGTCATCTTGTTTTACTACTATCTTCCAAATTGAGATGACAAAAATATTCATACTTAATGGATCTTACCCAAATCAATGGATATTTACCTAATGAATCTAATACAAATTAGACTCACTCTTTAATAGTTTGGATTTAGGTCTATTAATTAAATATTCAATGGGTCCCTGCATTCTTTTTTAATATCATATTGAACTTATTATAATATTAATTTATATAAAACATGAATTCATTGATTGTAAATATTTAATGGGTCTTATATCCTTATTGAGTATCATATTAGATCTATTTGAATAATATATTTTATGATTAGCCTATTATTATATAAAAATTAATATTATCTCATATATATATATTGTGATAGTTTATTTAAAATAAATAATATTAAAATATTTTATTTATCATAAAATAATATTAAAATACTTGAATTTATATTAAATTTTAAAGATATTTTAAAATAACAATATTATTTTATAATATTAATTTATACTATATAAAAGTATCTTATAAAAATATAAATTAATAAATAATTATATATAAGTTAATCCAATATGATTTTTATTTAATAAAGTTAATAATAACACAACCCATATTTACCTTAAAATTAATATGGATGATATAAATAAGTTAAAATAAAAATAGATGTGAATAAGAAATGAATATAATCATTTATAATTATCAAGTATAATTATTATCAATAATAAAAAAATGAAATTTCCTTAATTTGTATAATTATCACATATTATAATTATTATAATTTATGTAGTTAAAAAACTATAATGAGAAATATAAAGATATACACATATTACTCTCCTTCTCTAAATTTTCTACAAAAAATCTTATATTTTATGAAAATTTTAATATAAGATATCAAAATTAGTAATTAAATAAAAAATTAAAATTTGAGAGATTAAATGTTTAATCTTATTAAACTTACATATTTCAAAATTAATTTAAAAATTTAATAGCAATTTTTTCGGGTCCAAGTGAGTTTTATTGGATCTTTTCAAGCCTTATGTCCATAATAAATTTGATGTTTTAAGTCTTTGAGAGATCTGATTCTTATGAGGTTCAGGTCAGATTTATCTAGACCTAACTCATTGCTATCCCTACTTTCAAATATGTTGGTGCATAACATACTCTGTTTATCTCTTTGTTGTAAGTTTGTAGGAGGTGAAAACTTGAGAAGAAAGCTAAAAATTAAAAAATATTATTTAAATTGTGCATTTTAGTTTTATTTAAACTATGCACTTTGTTATGTAAGTGGAAAGGAAAAATAACAAATAAAATAAAATAAAAATAAACTACTTAAGTGAGAAGATAAGTTTTCATTTAAATGGTGGAGATATATTGACATATAATAGAAATTGATTGCAACTCTTATTATAGGATACAATCCAAATCTTGTTAAAGTATATGAAGAATGCAAAGGATAAAAGTGTAAAAATTATATTCTGCAAATGATGGAATGATCATTTCATCATTTTTATTATAGAATGGAGATTCTATAATTTAATTGAATGATTTTTCCTTAGAAAATAGATATTTTCTTCCTTAGTGACTATCAAACAAGTTTTTTTCATCTCATTCCTTTCAATTCTAAAATTCATTCAATCATACCAAACATTACATAATAGCACACATGGGATAATTTCTCTTATTTATGAAAAGAGGTAAAGCCTTTCCACAACATTCTGTAATTAGATAAAGGAAAAATGTAAATTGCCCTTTCAACTTTGGGGATAGTTGGATTTTATTCCTTTCAACTTTAAAAATTTAAAAATTGTCCTCTTATATTTTACAAAACTTCTAAATAATACCCAATTTTCACTTAACTATCCATTTTATCAAATTATATAATTTTTTATAAAATTTTTAAACAAGAATCAAAACAATATAAAATCTTGGTTTATTTTATTATTTTTTGGATATTAATTTTATACTTTATATGCAAGTATTGACTTAAAATTATTTATATATAATTTAATTTTTACTAATTAAATTATGTACGAGAAAATGACAAAAAAATTAATATACTATAATACTTTGATTATTGTTTAATAAAATGGTTAATTAAATGTAAGATGAATGTTTTTTTTTTCAAATTTTGTAAAATTTAATGAGATAATTTTTAAGTTTTTAAAATTAAAAAAGGTAAAATTCAATTATAAGGAGGGTAATTTGCATTTTTTTCTTATTACATAATTATCAAAGATTTACAATCCATCTGTTCTCCCTTCTCATTGAAGTTGATGCAATATAAATTGTTCATTAGATTATTTTTTCAACTAACGAAAACATCTCTCTCTCTCTCTCTCTCTCTCGGAATTTAATTATAAAGATCCTGTAACTAAATCTTGAATTGATACACAAGAATACGCAGGTTTTATCAAGTCACTTATTTTACTCGTTATATAGTCTAGACTGGTAACACTAGTAAAGTTAAGCAACCTTAAAATCAGCTCATGAAATTTATTAACAAAAAAAAAAAAAGGCAATATCTGTCTTACTTTGTGATTTTGTGGATAGGATTCCGCTTCATCCAGAAGAAACGAGGGACTCCATTTTCATCGTATAAACGAGGGAGTCCATTTTCACCGTATAATTGTGGTGTAGTACCAAGCCGTTGACTATCGTAACATTAAATTAATTTTATACTATTATTTATTTAAATATTATTATGTTAATAAAAATTATTAAAAAAATTTTATTGTTAAAAAAAATTATTAAAAATTATTAATTTTTTAATAACGTATTATATTTTTATTTGCTAACAATATAAAAAATTTTATACTAAAAATGGATAAAATTTTAACTCCATGCAAAATGCATTTACATTTGTCCAACCGGATCAGGAATTCTTAGGCAGTAACCCGGGAATATCTGTTAATGGATCCCTTGCACATTGCCTAGCAAAATGCATCCCGCGTATGTCAAACGGGATCACGAATCCTCAGGCACTGACCCGGGGACACCTGTGATGGGTCCCTTGCCTGTTGCGCATGTGTTGTAGTCTTCCGAGGCATGGCAATCGCTACTAAAATTCATTAGTTTTAATAAAAAATATATTAAAATATAATTATAAAATAATAAAATATAATAAAAATGTTTTATATATTTAATATTAAATATAAAAATTTAATAAAAGATTTTTTTTAAATGGAGAAAATTATTTTCCTCCACTACTTTTTTTAATTTCAAGGTATCATATAACATTTTATTCCTTCATTCATATATAAATAAATAAAATTATCCCATGAAAAATATATTCCGAAAAAAAACTGGGCCTAAATCTTCAATAATTGGCGGGTTGCAGGAATCACTAAATATTCACAATCTGCGATTAGATACAAAACTTGCATCCTAAACAACTACTGATCCTAAAACATGTCTGCTGATAATGTCTGAATACATGATAGCCTTTTATAAAACATCCAGCTGATCAAAGTAGAGATAATCCTTTTCCGGTCATGTTCTCCAGACTGGTATGCAGTATACTAATACCCCAAGACAGAATGAGAAGAATATTGTAATCATAGCATAGGCATATGCCCTCCAAGGCTGCTCACTTTCTCTCATTGCATTGAACTCAGCAGCAAAGGTAGAGATTGTACTCAGATTTCCCAACAAGCCTAACTGCATGCCTACTATAATAGTATCACAATTCCTGGTGTTCACCTGCATTAAAAAAAAGGAAAAAAAAAAGTCCAAATTTACAATGCAAATTCTCTCTAAACTTTGCTCGGAGACAACATCCGCTATCCAAAATTATAATAACTCGAAAAGGAAGAACAATATAAAAATGCAATGCCAAGAAAACAAACACGGACTGAAATATGAATACAAGAATCAAAGGTTGATGTATATTTATAAAAACATAAGATTTGATGACAAAACCACATTAGGGTATCTATTTTAATTTAAAATATTTATTCCTAAAGAAACACGTTAAAAAAATAAATAACGTATCTCGTCTCAATCACCATACCCAAATCTTACCTGGCATGTTTCTGATAATAAAAAATTGGAAAAGAAATCCAATCCTCAAGTGAAAATGGACTGCCAGCCTAATCATAAAGTAACAGAAGTTGAAGAAACTTACTGCTTTCTTCACTGCAGCAAGTGCAGCTGTGACACAAGCAGCAGAAACGTTGGCTATTAGAGTTCCAAAGGGAATCCATTTCAAGTACTCTTCCCTTCCTATTCCTCGTCCATTAAGCTGAGCTAAGAGCCACCTAATCCAAACTCCTAGAGGGCCAACTATACAAGCTAGTGATAACTGCGCCGCGCTGCCACCATGCTTGAACTCGATCTTTAGAATTGCACCACTGAAACCCAAAAGCAAGCCTAAAATCACCAACAACACAATCATAACTACCAACTGACACTTGTAGCTGTCCAAGTTGATCTTAGAGCTAGAAGTGCCACTTGCTGCACTTATTTTTCGCCTTCTGAGAAGCCATCTGAAGCCCCTGGCTGTCTCTATCCCAAAAATGATGGAATATGCAACAATGGACAAGCCTGCAAAAACCACAATTACTTCGAAGAACCATCTTGACAATTCAGTTCAATAGAGGTGGTCATGGGTTAAGCCAGGACAAGCCGGGGCTCAGCCCGTGCCTGAAACACCTTTATTGGTAATTGTGCCTCTTACCTATGAGAAAGCCAAGCAGAAAGAAGAGCCAGTGTCCAGCAACGCTAAGTTCAAGCATTGCCTGATTCCAACCACTGAATGTGGTGAGGCTCCCTAAATAACCTGTTGTGAGAGCAATAGCTAGGTTCTGGGAGACATGAGATATGTCTCCTTTGAAAACGACCCCGAGCCAACCCATCAAAAATGAACCAACCTGAAAGAATTGTGTACAAAATAAAATATTATCTGTAAAGCATGCTAATGAATGAATTTGAATTTGGACTACAAACCACTTTTACTCAATTTTTTTTATGGTTGTTAGTAGGATACCACTCAACCATGAGGACAACACCACATTGAAGCAGTCCATCCACCTTAATTTTACGGCTATTATGCTTTCATTTTCTTTCCTTTTATACAAGAAAAACCAAAACAGCTTTCTTGCATTTCTTTTCTTTTCCTGTTACTGAAATACCATTTTTTCTAGCACACAAGCCTCAAAAGTGATGAGCTGTGTGCATGTGCACATGGGTGTGTGTGTGTGTGAGAGAGAGAGAGAGAGATAGACCATATTAGAAGGCATATCTGGGTAAAGAATAGTCTGATCACTAGTTAAACCAGCAAACTTGGGGCCAAATAACTTTCGCAGGAAGTATCTTGTTAAGACCTGCATATGTATAATATCAACTGGTTTGTCAGTAATCATTAATCAGTATACTTTTGGGTAATTGCATATCCAAAGTGAAGTTGATGTGCTAAAGTTGTCCTACAAAAAATGGAACTTATAATGCTAATGATAGCAAAAAATCACCATAAGCTCTCAATTGAAACAGAAAAAAGCACAAATTACAGATACTGAGAGTGCCAGCAATTAACTCCATTCTACTGCAGACAACAAACGGCCAAGGGTAATAATACCACTATGATAAAATTAATAATGTCAAAGTAGATTGGCATTTTACACACTCCCAGTAACACATCATATGCTGGAAATATTTAAGTCATTCTGCTTCAAATTGTGGCAATTATCATAACAATGAATTAAAAATAATTGCATATGTTTTAAATATAATCAAGAAGTCCATGATCAAATAATCTACTCTTCCTTTTAACTTAGGTCTCCCACCATGCCTATAGATATAATGTAAAAAAAGGAGAGAAGTGAACATGCATTTTTTTTTTTTCTTTTTGGTAGTGTCCTTTATCTATAAGGATTTTAATGTTTAAGTTCAATGTCAGAGGACAGAATATTACCCCAAGAATTCCGAAAACAGCTAGGTGAACTAGACATGAAACATAATTCAATATATGTGACAGCTCTTTGACGGGTTCCTGCAAGTAAAGAGGAAAAGGCATACATATTTTATTATTATTTGATCGTGAATGATTTGAAATAATACATAGTAGTATTCTATTATACATCATTAACAAATACACAAACCATAAAAGCCAACTTAAAAATTGCTAATGGAAAAGAAAACCATTAATTTTCTTAACTTATGAACTCAATCACACTCATATGCAAAAATTGGCAGAATCTGACCATTTAGTGCCAATGAATAATAAGCAAGGATAATTTACAGCAGATCATGTCAAGTGTACAATAAATGGGAATTAGCGAGAAAAACAAGTAAATATACAACATAATCAATTTCACCTGTTTGATGTCTTCTGAACCCACTTTTCCATTACTTGAGAGAGGCGTCATCATATGTGCTGATGACTCCATACAAGATATAGCATTCGATGCTGCAGCAGGATACGCCAGCACTTTTCCACTTTCTGGTGCTAGGTCGAAGTAAAAATGGAGGCTACCACTCTCACTTGGCCTTCGGCTATGAAAGGCATGAATATCTCCTGATTCCAAAACACGCTTACTTTCAGCATCATTATCTAAAACAAGTTCTGTGGTCATTGAATGCCTGCTATTTGAAGAATCCCAACTGCTTATCTGTTCCATTATGAATCCTTAATTTGAAGACCACAGAACTTGTTTCCTCTTGAAGTAACTACAGAGTCAGTAAAAAACAACTACAATTATCAGTATGATCAATGATAGTGCTAGAAAAATAATTTTTTGTTACTATTTAGATAGGGAGGACGAATCCAGAATGACATGAAGATAAAGTGCCCGTCAAGCTGGATGATTGATTGTGACCTATTTCATATTGATACAGGCAAAGGTATATATGCAAAGTAGGTGATAAATGTGGAACGAGAAAAGAAGTCAAACATGAATTTCTCAACAAAATAAAATAAAATAAGTGCTTCTTAGCTGTTTAGATATACACTTGGATTGCAAATCAGGACATGTGAGTTCAACAATCAATGGTTAGCCCCAGGAAAACATATTGACATGGATTTAGATAATTCACAAAATCTTAATCATAAAACATGCTTTGCAGACTGCTTCCCACATATAAAAGTGCCTTATTTCATGGCAACAACAACAAGATGAATGATGTTGCCAAAACCCCACTGCCAAATTTGGTATAGGCTGCCAACACTGCAAAATGACTTCCTGATTTTAAGATTATAACTGTACCTCATTCATATTTTCTAGTTCTTTTTTCCAAATAATTTGTTGATATTTTCAGGTGATAAAAGAGTTTACTCTTCTTATTGTTATGCACTCAAATATGGTGAGAGCACCGGATGAAATTAATTCCTCTAAATATAGAGGCCGAAGGTGAAGATGGCCTTTTTTATCTGCCTCCAAATCTAAGACAAGTTTTTTCTCCTTAAAGACAAATAAGGAGCAGTCATTTCTCCCAGTAGAAAAAGAATATTAATGACAGTGAATTGCATGATCTGCCTACTTATTAACTTCGAAATCCATGTAAAAAATTTCATGACTCCCGGACCTAATCAAGCAAGGTGAGTAGCTTTGATACCAGATTACATTTCGAGTTATTCAGGTAATAGTTCATTGATAAGCCGAGGAATAAGAAATTTAACTCATTCCCATCCAAATCATGAATGTTTAGAATCCATATGATACAAAAATCATCATATATTTCAAAGAACTTTATGTTTTTTTACATTAAAAGTAAGGTTAAATGAGCAGTTAGAAATGACAATTACTATTCTAAACAGATAATTAACGCCAGCTTTTAAATGAAAAAAGTTTATAGATTCACAAGTCACCATGAACAGTTTCTTTTCCCTCTTTCTCTTTAATATTAAAAATATGACCTCAACTTTAAGCCACAAAAAGCAATAAAAGAAAGGTTGATAGGACCAAGGCAACACATGCAACGGCCATGGGCATTTCCGTGGCAAACAAAAAAAGACACTAAAGACCCCATCATGCACAAGATTCGTGGTATACATGTCTCCAATAATTTAAGCAAAAAGCAAATCATCCGAGAAACAACGTAAAAGCACTTTCGAATCGAAAGTCTCTGTCATTTCTGCAGATACAGTGAAAGAAGAGAATCCAGCACTCCCTTTTCTTTCTGATAAGTGAGTATTTTTTTTTTTTTTTTGTGAAAAACACGAAATTTATGGAATACAAGAGCAAACATCCCCATTTTAAGTACCGTAAAAATATGGAACTTTTCCCATGTATTTTCATATGAAGACCAGCTATATTTGAAAGAGAAAGGAAGAAATTTTTCGTAAGAGGTGCACATAGTTGAAAGTTCGGAATATTAAAGCAATAAAATGACACCACTAATTGTTAGATTTGTACTTTATCAGAGTCATATTTTAATGCTCGAGGGATTGCAACCTGTATCCTGGGGTTCCCACATCTTAAGAAAGATTACTTTAAATCTGTTTTTTTATTGGCCGATAAAGAAAGTTGTCTAAACCCAACAACGGCCAGAAAAATTAGAATATTGCTACAGACACGTCCGCAGTGCCCGTGTGATGCACATCCTTCAACTTATTACCACTGAAGTGCAATGTATTATAAAATTATTATTTCATTCTTGAAAAGTTATCGGTGGATATGTATCGGGAGTGTTTCAAGTGCAGTATTTTCAACATTTTTCTAAAATAATTGTATATAAAAAATCACGTATGGATCTTTCACATAAGCTAGTTAGCTAAAGTAAAGTAAAGTAGAGCTCATTCTGGGGAGACTGAATCAAAATTCGCGCTTTTAGCTTTCAACGTATGCCCCATGCAATTGCTTGATTTGCGTTGCTTAGCTTCATAGCGTGGATGATTGGAAAAAGAGAGGAAAAAAAATTCTCATAGGCTCGCCAATAGGCAAACAGAATGAACAATTGGTTTTAATATATATATATATATATATACATTTTTGGGTTTTTTCATAGTTCCATTTGGTTACTTTACTGGCCCAACTGCTGGTGATTTTTCCTCTGCTGTTTTTATTAATTTCAGAAGGATAACAGAGATAAAGTCATTACTTAACAATTTCATCCAACTGATGGTGTGTGTGTGTATATATATATATATACACACACACACAAAAAGAAAAATGAAAACATTAAAATGAAGTTATCAGACCATGGTGGTACCTTATCGGAGGTTGTACGAGAGAGCCGAAGGAAATCTGCAGTTTTGAAGAAGCAGCAGAGAAGACCGTTGCGATGATGAACGTCGTACGTAATGTGAGAACCAACGGGGCTTTTTCAGAGGAGCTGCTTATGAAAAAACCCAGATTGTCTTTTTGGCTGTTTTGTCTTCTCTCCTTCCTCGGCTAATGAGTTCAGCGCTAACCCCCAAACCCAAGGGACTCCAGTTTCTTTCCTTGTCTATTGTTGTGAAAGAGAATTGTTAAATGAATTAATAGGGTAATTAATCGTTTTGTCAGTAAATCAAAATTGTCAAATTTTCAATTAAATCTGTCCATATATCTATGACTTGATATGTCACATGAGTTTTTTTGACCTTTTTTATCTGGTTGAATCACATGACGGTCTTTTGTTAAATGAAACGTCTCCAAGACGGTGTTTTAGGGTACGATGCTTGCAACCGAATGGAATGAGGAAGAAAATAAAAATAATTATTTTATATTTATATTTAATATGATAAGAAATAAGATAAATATTTTATTTTATTTTTATATTTAATAAAAAATAAAAATGATATAAAAATAGAATAAAAATAAATAAAAAATAATATTTTATTATAAAAATAATAAATATTTTATTAAATAATATTATTTTATTTTTATTAAATATAAAAATAAAATATTATTTTTATTTTATTTCTTATCATATTAAATATAAATATAAAATAATTATTTTTATTTTCTTCCTCATTCCATTCGACTGCAAGCATCGTACCCTAAAACACCGTCTTGGAGACGTTTCATTCACCAAAAGATCGTCCTGTGATTCAACCAAATAAAAAGAGTAAAAAAAACTCGTGCGACATATCAGGTCATAGGTTATCATAATTTAAATTTTAATATTAAATAATAATTAATAAATTTCAATAATAAAAGTATAAAAATTTTAATTTACTAAATTTTTATATTTATTATATTTTTGTCAAAAACATAAAAATGTCATATTTTAAATTTTATTATAAAAATATAATTATTAAAATAATTTAATATAAAAAAATTAAAAATAATATTTTTATAATATATTAATAGTTAATAAAAGATAATATTAAAATATATAAAAATATGAAAGATAAAAAGGTAAATCAATGAATTATGGAATCATTTATTTCATCATTTTTGTTACCCACGTTCACCATTTAATGAAATAGTCATTTTTTAAGAAATAAATATTTCCATTTTACAGTGCTTATTAAATAAATTTTTTAATCTTTCCTTTTTCATTCCATTCTATACTATTCCATCATTTGAAATGAACTCATTTTTAATGAAAAAAAAATGTCGTATGTTACGTATTAGACTACAGATTAGGTATTTTCTTTCAATTAATTAATTAATAATAGATAAATGATAATTACAGTTATTAATACAATTAATTTATTATAATCATAATCAATATAATTAAGTGTGATGTTAAGTTAAAATTCAAAATTTTAGAATTAATTATTTAATCAATTATGCATGAATTTATAAACTAAATATTGAAAAAATTGAAAGTCTGATTAACATTAGTAAACGAATATTTATTTTGTGGTTTTATTTTTCAATTAATGAACATTAAATATTTTTTTATATAAATTAATTTCTTCCTTTGTAATCACATTAAATATTTTTTATATAAATTAATTTCTTCCTTTGTAATCACATGAAATATTTTATATAAATTTTCATCTTTAATAACATGAAATATTTTATATAAATTGTCTTTCTCCTCTATTATAATTATATTACTGACTATTAATTTGACAAATTTCTCCCAATTTTGTCTATGTTACTATGGCTAAAATACATATAAACTCCTTGTACTTTATTCAATGTGCAAAAAACCCCTTAAAATTTTAAAAGGGGCAATTTAGCCCTTATACTGGGTGCAATTCAGGCCCTTGTATTAATTTTCCATCCAAATTGTTTACAGTGAAAACATGTAAACATCACAAGATTCCATTTAATTTTTTTTTCACTATGTAAAATTGGAACGCACTCTATTATCCTTGCTCGTTTACCAATTAATCACAATAGTTTTTCAAATAAGGAGTGTCCTACGTTGTGCTTTTTCCTACTACTTGTGTGTTTTTGTCAAACTTGAAACTATATTAACAGAGTTATACTGCAGCTGCTTGTTCAACAATTCAATGCTAACTTTTTCGGTTAAAAAACCAAAAGGTGCCTCTTTGATCTTCATCTTTTTGTCTGTTTTTCCTTTTCGTCTATTTGTGTTTTTATCTTTCATTTCAATTTACTATCTTGCCTTATTTAGTTGTTGACTCTGTAGAACTGAATTTATTTATATAACGCAACGTAAAATTTGCTGCTGATCTTGAAATTCAAAATACAAAACCTTTTTAAAATAAGATTGGCGGGCCAATCATTTCAATATGCAAAGTAATTTGAAAATGAATGTCCAATAAACACTTCTCTCTGATTTATGGTGGATAAATTCTTATTTACAATGAAGACTCCATTATTTATAGTGTAACATCTACGCTTACAATGAAGAAAATTTTCAATGCTATGTCCATGATGATGACCATTACTTTTGGATTAAAGAATTCATTGATTTAGAAAGTTAAATTTTAAATTAATTAAAGTGATGAGCACTTGCTTACATTATTAATGATTTGGATGAAAAATTAAGAGTAGGGTCTAGATTTCATCAAGTGAAAAATATATGGAGTAAATTCCCTCCCCCCCCCCCTCCCCCACCTTTCAAATCCTAGGAGGTTTTTTGTACATGGGGTAAAGTACTAGAGGGTTTTAGCCTCTTACTATCTCTAACTCCATCATTTATTATTTAGCAACAAAAGTGGTTAGCTCGTATTGGACGACGCATAAATTTACCGCCCAATCACCAAACCTTGTTTATTCAAATCATCTTTCACGGATCTCACTGAGCGTTTTTTCTGCCAGCGAACAAAACATGAAATTTATAGGGAAACAAGACGGAAACAGATTACGTCCATTTCCTAAAAACTACATCAAGTGAATTTTTGAAAAAGATAAATATAAAATTATTTTTATTTAAAATTATGGATCCTTGTTAAAAAAATAATAGAGTACATAATAAAAATTATATTTTTATTTCTTCAAAATAATAAGAAAATAATAGAAGAATAAGAAGAGAATCCGAATCCAATCAAAATTTCCCATTGTCAGACCAGATTTTTCCTATATTTTCCACTAAACTTTCATTTTGCTTTCTTTTTCCCTGCACTAACATTTAGATAAAATTATAAATTTCATATATAAAATTGTATGGCGCTAATAAAATAATTTTTAAATTATATTAAATAGCCAATTTTATTTATGAATAATAGTTCATATAAATAATTTCATCATTATATACGTATCTATTAAAATAATTTCATTTTTGATTATTTGTAGAAAGGATGAAATTATCTATAGAAACTATTATTCAAAAATAAAATTGGCCATTTCATATTATTCATGGATTATTTTATCGATGCTATAAAATTATAGGAATGAAATTAATAATTTTATCCTAAAATTTATTACTAAGAAGAAAACCTTAAATAATCAAACAATCATATGGAGAATGATGGGTCAAAAGTGCCATTATATACATATCCATTAAAATAATTTCATTTCTGATTATCTATAAAAATGATGAAATTATCTATGAAAACTATTATTCAAAAATAAAATTGGCCGTTTCATATTATTCATGGATCATTTTATCAATGCTATAAAATTATAGGGATGAAATTAATAATTTTATCCTAAAATTTATTACTAAGAAGAAAACCCTAAATAATCCAACATTTATATGTGGAATGATGGGTAAAAAAGTGTCATTATGTAATAAACATACATTTCATCTATCAAAGGATAATGCTAAGGCTGAGCAAAGATTAACTCAATTAATCATAAGGATTTGGATAAAATTATTATAACTCACCTTAATCACATGTTTAAATTCTCTTAACTATTAGTCATTCTGCTTAGTGGGCAATCTTTCTTAGGAAAATCCCATGGTAGCCAGAAATTAGTTGAATTACTACTTTTCGACCAAATTAGACTTAATAATAACCTTTAAGTACACTCCCATTATATCATTAATGCCATGCTTGATAGAATTATTCCAAATAGAATATTGATAATTCTCCTAATTTCTAAGGGAATCAACTTCCCTCATTTGAAGCTTTAGGTTTATCATCATTAATAATAATAATGATGAAGATGATGAAGATAATAATAATAATAATAATGATGATTAAAAATAAAAAATTTAATAATAGTAATGATAATAAAAAAATAAAACTATTCCAAATATTAATAATAATAATACTAATATTAATAAGAAAATAATAATAAATAATGAAAGAAAAATAGTAATAATAATATATTAACAACTATCATTACTAAAATAATAAATAATTACAAAAATAATAATGAGTAGCAAACAAAAATAAATATAATTATAAATAATAAAAATAAATTTTAATAATATTTATAATATGACATCAGTAAAAGAATAATAAGTAATAAGATAATAATTATAATAATAAATATAATACTTATTTTAATAATAATTAAAAATTAATATCACCTCATACCAATTGTCAATGAGGGAATCAAGGAAACTTGATTTCATTTATTATTTGAACCAAAGAAAGTATGGATAATTATAAAGTATTCATTCTCTTTCCTTTTATTCTCTTTATTAATTACTTTTGCTTTCTTCAATTGAAACAAAACAACACCTTATTATCTATTAGACACATTTATATTTTTTTTACAATAGTTAGTGTTTAAATTTTTATTATTTGATGTGAAATTTAAAATTATTAATAATTAATAATAAACTTAGACTAATATTGTTAAATAAAAAATTTATCCTAAAACATTGGTGATTGTTATCAAATTCTCTCTTAAATAATTTGTTGTATTTTATCAAAATATGCTTAATTTTTATACTTTTATATGTGCATGCACGCACACACATAAACACATGTGCGCTCACATACACCTGCAGGTACGCGCGCGCGCGCATACACACACACACATATATATAAGTTTAATTGATTAAACTAATTTGACTTTGACTTGGCTTATCAGAACAATTGGTAGATTAAATTTTAAAATATTATTTAATGTATCAAAAATAAAAATGGAATGGAATGATTATATCAAATGTAATTATGAAAGTCATTTTATTCCATTAATTGGTAAATAGAACATAAAAGTGGTTAGCTTATTGATAACTAATAGGAAATTATATATTTTTTATAATTATATATTTTTAAATTTTAATTACTTAACATGAAACTTATAATTTATATATATTAAATATAAAAAAATACAAATTTATAATAATACTTTTAAATGAAAATTTCAATTTTAAGAAAATTTTGTAATCATTAAAACATTCTTGAAAATGCAAAAAATGTAAGTCATTAAATGGTGAATTAATGGTGATGAATTTAAATAGAGATTAGGCTTATTTAAAGTTATACATGTAAAACTAGTGGGCAAGCCAAGCCAAGCCCATGCAAACTTGTCCGCATAAACATTCATTTTAAATAGGTAAAAATGGCTAAACTCACAAGGGCTATGGGTAGCTCGTATTATTGTTATTATTATTTTAAAAGAAGAAGTTATTAAACTATTAGATATGTACATATAATGATTATAGATCAAATTCTAGATGTAAAGAAAGGTAGTTCAAGTGATATTTGATTAAGTTAGATTAAAAGAATATCTATTTTGCTTTATAAATTGTAATTGACCAATTTTTTTAATGAGTTAGTCAAGTAAGGCAAAAAAAATCATATTAGGCCACTGGACATTATATTAGGAAATGTGTTGGATTAAATTGATTTTCTTGTTAAGGATTGTGATTTTATACTTTGTTCTCTAGAATACATTTTACAGTTTAAAGGAGCTTAATCACTTAACTAGTATATTAGATGTGATGGGTTCAAACTTTTTAACTGTCAATATACTAAAAAAGTAGAAAATAAAATAAAGTAAATTTAAAATAAAGACAAAATAATAACTTAACTTTAAATAGAAAAAAAACTTCAATAGAAATTGCACCCCATATGTTGGCTTTAGTTAAAGAATTGTAAAATCCTAAATTTTATATTAGAACTCTTAAGACATTCATACTTAATATTTAGGTAAATTACATTGGCATTCCCCCCAATTTTGAGAAATTCACTAAATCTCCCTTGGATCCAACAATGATTGATAGCATTACTTAACCCTTTTGAGAAGATGCTAGCGCCTTTGTTTGGAATAGGTAGAGACAAAAGCTTTACCTCATTTGTTTCTAGCCCTAAAAATTTTAGAGTTTCTCTCTTTTCTAAGGTAAGTATGTATTCTTACTAACCCAATCTTTCATCATTTTTCCCAATTTTTCTAAATTTCCTTGTAGTGATTTCCTATCAATTTAATATTTGTACATTGTTATGGATAAATCACACTAGAAACAATAATAGGTGATGAGTGTTGGGTACTTAAAAGCTAGGTAAGTTTAATCCTTCAATTGTTTTCATTTAATTTTTTTTAGGATTGGAATGAAAAAATTGATTATTTTTCATATTTTGGTAGCTATTTGAATGTAATATTTGCATGTAGGATAATTGTGGGTTTTGATCAATATATAGGTTTTAATTTTTGTTGAGAAAAATATAATCTTTGTTAGTGTTTTACCCTTTTTTCTAGGATTTTGAGTTTATATTTATCCATTTTGGATTTATAAATTCATGTTCATATACTTCTAAGTTCAATGTTTATGTGGTTTTAATCATGGAATTTAGTTTTGTTTTCTTTCTTACTGAGAAAAATATAATCTTTGTTGGTTTGATACTTTTTGTTAGGATTTTTAATGCATATTTTCTCTATTTTAGATTTAATGCTATAAAGTTGTCATATAACTAATCATATATCTTGCTTAATAATGGTTAGTATTGAACTTTGCTTTGTTTGCATTTTTGCTTGATCCAACTATGGAATTAGCTTTACCTTTAGAGAAATTGACAAATAAGAAGCTTTTGCATGTGCACATGTGATGACCCAACCTTTTGCTTTTAATTAAAATTCTTTTATGAGAAAATTATAAGTTATTTGAGTGTTTAAGACTATAATTAGTTTGAATTTTTTAGTTATATAATATCTATCATTGTTGTTTCTCAATAATAGGTAGTAAATCGTAACAATGATTTGCACATAATCAACTTTATTGAAAGCAAGTTCTTAAATGAACAAGTAAACTTAATCAATGTAATGTGATTTGAGCACTTGGTATGCAAGGATTCATTAATGATTTTTGGATTTAGGATATGAACATATTGATTGTTATGTTAGAAGAATCTTAGATGCCATATATTTACTTTAATATAATGAATAATTCTTAGTAAATGGACTCTCCATGTTGAATTATGTGACAAGTATCAATATCATAACATTTTACTTTGTTGAATATGGTTGAATCAATTAAAAATATAGTAGAGTATGTAATTTAACTAAGAATTCTTGGAAAGGGTCATAATACATATAGTTTATCATGTTGGGCACATATTGGTTTCCACAATAAGATATATCTATCCATCCATTTAGAATCCTTTTTCTTTTCAAATGAAAGAAAGTACAAGAAGGAAACAAAGAAAATGTAGAGAATTATGGTTTATGAGAATTTCTATTGTAGCTTGCAAGAGTATGGCACTCTAATCTAATGCTTCTTCAAAAGGGTGATGTAACATGAAGTTGAAAAGTGTGCCTTTTATTTTTCAAAAAAATTTCCTTTTTGAAGTAATTATTTTTTAGAAGCACTTTTTTATGAAATCACCGCTATTAATTACTTTGAATTAGTATGTTAGAATTAAAATTGACTTTTTACTATTGAGTTAATAATTTCTTCTTCTCTTTACCTTTATTTCTTTTGTTTACTAGCACCTTTAAATTTATATAAAATTTTGTCAACTTTCACTAACAAATGAGAGAGTAAAATGATCACATATTAATAACATTAAATAAGGAAGTACAATGGGTTTTACAAAAGTAAGGGAAAGATGTGTCTATTTCATAAAATCAGGGAGAAAGGAATGTAATTAGGCCTAACTTTAACAAGAACAATGTAATTTACTCTTAATATATTTCAAATGTAACTTTAACCATAAGTATCAAAATGTTGAACAACATTTACTAAATTTATATTAATTGCTTTACAAATTACTTACAACATGTTGATTAATGCTGATGGCTCAATCTAAAAAAGTAGTTGACAAATAGATGAATAAGGATGAATTAGATTGATTCCATCACTCATTATTTATCGTGTTATCTATTTATGGTCAAGTATAAAATTTTAAATAGGTCATAAATGACTTATGATTTACTTGCACATAATTCAATGTATTTATTTATCAAATTATTATTATTATTATTATTATGAAAAAGAAAGAATAAAACTATCACTATTTATTTATCAAATTATTATTATTATGATGATGAAAAAGAAAGAATAAAACTATCACTATTTAAAAAATAAGCCCATTATCATAACTTAGCAATTCTAAAAATTCTCTACCTATTCAATGATCATGAATTGACACCTCTTTTGTATTGAATCTATGACTTTTAAAATGAAGAGTACCACAAGGCTAACCATCTTAATAGTAATTATTATTGTTTTATATAATTGGTGAAAATTTCATTATTATTTTATATCTTATTATTTTTATTGTTATTATATTTTCTTGATATTATCTTGTATTTGCAGCCACCTTTACAAAACAAATTCATGCTAATAAAAATCTTAAATTATATTTCACTTGTTTTAAAATGCTAATTTTTCTTTCTTATTTGTGGCATATACAACTATTTTCATAATATTATATTTCTTACAATTATAGTTATTAGTAGAATAAATATTTTAACATTAGTGTATATGTTACACTTTTAGAATTTTTTATGCATTTTAAACACTTATTTATTTTATCTTATTTATAACTTAAAAGAAAGGAAAAGACATTTAAAGAAATATACAAAAATATAACAAGTGGATAATAAGAAAATTTTTAAAAGGGACATTGATTACATGTGAGTGGAAATGTATAAGAGTATGAATAAATATGGACCACGAAAGAAAATACTCCTATGCTTATATAAGGTTTAAAATAGCCCCAAAGCCTTCATTCTTTCCTCTCTTTCTGAAACCCCATTCCTCTCACTTTCTTCCTTTTAACGTCTTGACTTCTTTAAAGATCCCTTTGAACCATGGAGGAAGAGCCAAAGATTAAGCTAAATTTGTCATGTAATCAAAGTAAGAACTCTCAAACCATTGTTAATTTTACACCATTTCTTTCACTTTAGCATTAGATAAAGCTTATTTTGAATTTAGAAGGAAAAATGGAACCCTAACCTAGCACTTTAGAAATTTTGCATGATTAGGGTGGGAGAGTAATAGATTTAACCTTTCTAACCTTCCTTTAGGTGAGGTAAGTGAATATTCTAATTTAATCCTTAATAAAAACTTAGGTATTGGTAGAAAAGTTAAGCATTTTTTGTATCTTAAGGAAATCTTCAATTTATGGTGTTTTAGGTAGCATTTAACAACATTAATGACTTAAACTAGATTCCTATAAGACATATTAATGATTTGGTAAGCTTAAAATGAGAAATAGATAGGTTTGAAAGGGGTAAGCATGCCTTATAAACAATAACTTTGCAAAAAGAATTTTATAGAAATCCAATAAAATGTCTGCCCATTATTCATGAAATGGTCAACCATTGTATTGGATTTTTGTTTAGATCTTCATTTTATAACAAATGGCTAACAATTGGGGCCCAAATAATCATCATTGCTCCTTGCTTTTCATAGTTTGATGATGTTGTTACTCTAAATGATATGTAATTAAGGTAAGGATGGACCTAATCATTAAAGAATAATGCTAATCGAGTAAAACATCAAGAACCAATATATAAATCTATAATAAATGGAAAGAGATTATTGCACATTTCTCATTCACTTGGTTTTATTATTTGTAATAATGTAATGATATATGGATTAAATAGAATTATTATATTTGGCAAAACTATGCATTATAGGCATGAGGAAATTATTATTTACTATGAATGCAATTATAATTCACTGAATTATAACTATGCTGTGCATTATAATGTGACCATGTAGAAAAAGCATAGGTGTTGATTCCAATTGAGATTGATGAGTTTGCAGAATAATGTAATAGGACATGTTAATTGTTCAAAAACCAATTTCGAGGGAAATAACTTAAGGAAGGTTTAAGGTTGGACTTAGAAGAACACAGATAAAGCTTATAAAAGGTATAAGTTAATTGAGAGCCACACAAAAAATTTACTACTTTCTTATAGATAATGCTAATTTTTATAAATTTATGCAATATACAGTATGACTGTACATAATTTTGTGATAGTATGAAACTTTTAAAGGACAAAAAAGTTAAATAGTTGCAACTACCAAATGTGGTTAGGCTAGTACTTGTTTAAGGTGATAATTTAAATCTTCACATGGTAACGTAAAAAGTATATAACTTTGATTTGTAAAAATATGTTGTAAATTTGATAACTTATATTGTGTTAGTATATTATTGGGGAGATAAATAGTATAGTTTGGGTAATGATAGTTAATATTGAGTAAAAATACAAGGGACTGTATTATGTAGTGAGGGATATTACAGCATGGATAGACTATAGTTAACATAGGGAAAAGTATTTACTCCCTTAAAGCTATAATAATCATAGTTCCTTTGTATGAGTTAATTAAATGATCTTGCAAATTTTAACAATTTACTCAATTGAGATAGTAACTTTACTAGTTAAATCAAGTATTAGGATCTACATTGATCATGACTAGAAACAGGTTGCAACAATGTATACATTAAATAAAAACTCTTTTAATTTAATATCTATATTAGAATAAATTTGAGAACATTTGAAATAATTTGTATGAATCCTTAACCATATATGAGATTCCATTTTCCAATGAAATTTTTTTAGGAATTAATGTGTTTTTAAATTTATTTCTTAAATGTAGCATTAATATAAGTAGTTAAATTTTAATTTGTTTTAAAAAGAATCAATAAGATGACACACATATAGATACACATACACATACACATACACTATTACAAAAATGCAAAAAAATGTTAGGTGTTTAATAGATTATATGTCAATTTTCAATTGGCGTCATATTGAATGTTGTCATATATCTTTTTTTATATCGGTGAATGAAAGAAGGTTACAGATTTTTTTTGCCAAAAAATATCTTTTCTTTTAATTTTTTTTAATATTTTACATTTCATATCAATTTCTTATAACAAAAATATTATAGGTACTGAAAATGGGATCTGAAGTTAAGTTTTGAATCTTTTATATCCATTATACCAAGTTTTATAAATTTACCATACCATTTTATATTTAATGATAACTCTTGATTTGTATTTGAAACTCAATTTTGAATCCTATTTTTTGTTCACATAGAATTATTGTTCTCACTAATGATGTCGATTTTTTGCTAAAAAATTAATATCTTATTTTTATATTTCATGTTACTTTTTTTTTTAAATGATTGAAATAAAATATTTACATAATATTTTTTAATATTAGTTTTTAACTTTCATGCCTGAATATTTACAATAAAAATTAAATAAAGTCATCATTCTATTTTTAAGTTAAAAACTTTAAAAGATTATACTTCGTGCTTGGTTATTCATTTAAGGCCAATTTTTTAATTTTATATAACTTCTAGAGACCAATTCATCTGTAAACCACCAAAAGCATTTGCCCTTTTGAAATTATGAAAAATGACTATTTTTATGGACTTTTTCCATTTTTTCTCCCTTTCTTATCATTATTTAACTAACTTTGAACTTGTTGCAATATTTTATCAAATACATAATAAGTATAAAAAAATTAGATATAACTTTAGAAGTTATACAAAAGAAATATAAATAAAAATCTCTTAAAATTTTGTGCAAAAAAATTAGAGAAATGGAAAAGGTGAAAAATCTGAGAAATAGAAACAAGAAAAACACCTCTTATGTTTTAAACGAGTGACCTAGAATAAGGCATTTGCTTCACAATTGATGTTAGTTGAAAAAATATTGGTAGTTTACTAATGTATGGTGAAGGACAAAGTGACATCTAGGGTTTTGTAGAAGAAGTTGGACAAAGACGAAGGTCAAGCTTGGAAACAAATAAGAAGGAGAATGAGAGTGATAATGAAAAAAAAATATACTTTATTTATAGTACAAAAAATATTATCACTCTCATAACTTTAGACATCGCTAATTTTAGGAACTGATATCTAAAGTTTAATGGAAAACAAAACATGATGGTTTTCTTTTAAGAATTAATGTCTAAAGATACTTCATATTTTAAAAAATACCACCATTTTAATAACTTTAAATATTAATTATTTTTTACTAATGTCTAAATTCTCATGTGATGAAAACACATTGATATTTTTTTAAAATGACATTTAAAATTTCCTCATGTTTTTTAAAATATCACTGCTTTTATGAATTTAATTGTTAGTTATTTGTAAAAATTCAATTTCATATCATAAGGAATTTTTTTAATCAATTGTGCTATATGTAATCAAAGAGCTTATATATAGAGAGTAACTAAGATTTTATATAAATTTAATTGATATGAAATTGCAATGCTATTAGCAATCTAGTTACGATCATCTATTTTATATTCAAAATGCCAAATAAGACATCAATGATAGTTATTTTGGTTATGATCATCCATTTTTAAATTCAAATGGTGAATATACAAATAAAAAGAGGAGATAAACAATTCTAAAAAATTATTCTAACATTTTATTATTTTTCAAATCATTACATATACATTTTTTACAAAATAGTCATCAACCTATGCTAAAAATACATGAAATCTTGAATACTATTACAACAAAATCAATAAGTGTTATAATGTAATACCTAAACTAAATTTACAAATATATGTATCATTTGGCTCATCCTTAATGTTACAAATTCTTACATGTTGAAGATTGCTCTATTTGTCTCATTTGCAATTTAAAAGTCTTGATAATACATTATTCTCCATTACTAGCCCTAGAGTTTGGGTGAAATATGAGGATAGCTTACTAATCCTAGCCATATATTTAGAAATATTGTGAACCTCTTTGAAGCGTATGCCATCCATTCCTTAAAAATTATATTAGAAAATAAATGAGATCTTTCAACAAGATTTGCAACAAGGATGGATGGCCTTTTTTCTCCACCTAAACTTTCGAGTTAGATAATAAAGGCAAAGGTTTCATCGAGATGTCTCATTTAGAGATTAGGTGTGAAATATATAGGTAGTTTGAAAAAAAAATAGATGTTGGTTATTAACATAAAATTGATATCCTATGAAAGATCATTTTTTTAAGTAGTTGGTGGTTGTCGTACTATTAGATGTTAGTTGAGTACAAAATTGATGTGTTTACTTTTCACATTTTTTAACTAGCCTTTTAAAATACGTTTAGATGATGATTATATATAAAATTGATATCTTAAATTTTTATGGCCTTCCAATAACCTCGTAACTACCATAACTTAGAAGTTGATTAAGTTCAAAACTAATATGTTATAGTTTGACATTTTTCTTACCATACTTTTATAATGCCTTTACATGTTGATTAATTCTAAAATTGGCAATGTTAAGTTTTCTTATTTTTGTAATAACCTTTAAATATCATACATCTTAACTTTGGTTAAGTGAAAAATTGATACTTTAAATTTTTCAATAATTTTAAAGATATTATCATGTCTAAATAGATGTTGGTTATATTTATGACTCATCATTTTAATTTTCTAAATAATTTCAAAAATATTATTATATAAAAATAAATGTTGATGTTTGATCGATATCTGTCCACTGATGTTTATTTGCTTAGTGACACGAATAACATGATAGTTGGTATAAGATAAATAATTCTCAAAATGTTTAATTTTTGTTAATTGTGAAGATATTTTAATACAATAATTTTTCTATCATTGACATTCTTAATAATGTAGTGACACTTGATATTATTTTGAAAAATTTTCCCATATTTATACATAAATTGAGTGATAATCAACTAACATAAATAGAGATAAATAAGTTGAAAATTTGAATTTTGTTCAATATATCCCTGCATGGACTATATTCAAATATGCTTTTTAAAATGCAAAAAATCTTTTCACAAAAGGATTATAAATCCTATTTAAAAATTAATTAACTATATTAATGGTTTATTGATTGCATTAATTCTTAGTTAATAATTGATTATATTAACTAATTTGACTAATTAATAGTATTAGTATAGTTGTTGGTCTAGTCAACTTGACTTATCTGCATGCCGGTCTAAGTGGGTTAATTTCATAAGCCTCTATTTTAAAGGTCTAAGTTTAGTTCTATGTAGCTTTTAGATAAATGGGCTAGTTAGTGAGATTTTTTTTTATTTAATTTTAAAATATTTTAATTTAAAAAATTTTAAAATATTTTAAAGGACTACATATCTATCCATAAATAAATTATAATAATACATATATATACTCTAAAAAAATATTATGCATACATAAATAAGTTATAAAATAAAATTATTATTTATAAATAATTCATAGTGTAATCTTATCTAATTAAAAGTGAGAGAGGAGAGTGTAATTTTGTCTAAATTTGAAATTTATGCTTACATAAAAAATAATATTAAGAAATTAAGAATTTAAAAAATTTTATGGAGGAGACTAACCCATCTGCAAGTTAGCTCACATTGATTGTGGATTGAGTTAAAGTTGATCCACATTTAAATGTTTCTTTAATTTTAAGCCATGAATCCATGAAATCTATTGACAAAAATCCTAGCTCACACCCTAGAAGTCATTTTCAACAACTCTAAGTATTAGCTATTCGTATAAGTATATATTTGGCTCTATAAATAAATTAGTTTATATCCTGTTAATTTTATTAATAAATTATATGTTAACTTTTAGAAGTATTTGAAGTATTAGCTTATTTGAAAAAATAAATTCTTATTTGATAAATTTTATAAGATAACTTTTAGCTTATAAGCTAAAAATGTTTTAAAAACTTTCTTAAATTTTTTACTCTTCTTTTAATTCAATAATAACCTACATCCTAATTATGTAAATAAATACTTAACATATTTTCATCAATATAAATAAATATGTAATTTCATAAATATAATTAATTAAATTTCAAATAATTATATTTTTATTTATGCTTTTTGGCTAGTTTTTACTAAACACTTTCAATACATTTAACTTATTAGTTATAAATTATTAACTAATTTATCAATTATTTACACTAAAAAAAGCATATGAATATTTGGTAAAATTATCCATTTATATATAAAATGATATATAAGGACATATATATATTTTATGATTTAATGGAGTATTCTTTTATTTTAATAATATTTTAGATTATAATATATTATTTATTATATTAAATTTTTTAAAAATTATTATAACATTTTTTATTTATTTGATTTTGATTTTAAAAAAACAATTATAATTTTCTAGTAAAGAAACTCTAATAATATTTTTATAAATATAATAACTATTAAAATGTATTTTTAACCATTTTTAATACTAAATTTAAAATCAATATATTTATCATTAAAAATATTAGTTACTTACACATTTTAGTATAAAAACTTATCTTTCACAAGTAATGGTATTTCATTTTTTATTTTTTTTTCATATGTCTTGTTCTTTAATTTAAACGATATATTTTGATAAAATATTAATAAATTTCTCAATACATTTTTTAGTATTATCTACAAGATAAAATATATATTCTCTTTTTTTTATACAATTTGTTAGAAAAGATATAATTATATTCATATATTTTTTATTATTATGGGTATATTTTATATAATGCATTATACTTATTTAATTTTTATTTAAAATATAAATAATTATAATTTATTATATGTATTAAATTTTTTAAGAAATAAATAATTATAATTTTTTTTATTTATCAAGGATAGAAGCATAAAATATTGTATAACTATGGGTAAGGGTGTCTTTAAACATGCTAAATGCAAATCACTTATTTAAAAAAAATTATTTTTAACTTTTTAAAATAATTGATTGAGGGCCAATAAGTTGATTAAACAATTATTTTCCAAACATTCCAATCAAATGATTAAATTATTCAAATATTTAAAATTACTCAAATCAATTAAAAGTTAATTAAAAAAGATGTTTATTAAACACTCCCAAAATTTTGTCATTTTTCAAGAATTTAAATTTAATTTATTATTAATATAAAATATTTTTTACTATTAGTTAATAAGAAGTTGATATATTATTAAAAAATTAATAATAATTACAATTTTTAATACTAACAAAAGAATTTAAATAAATTTTTATTAATAGAATAATATATAAATAAATAATAAAATAAAATTAATTTATACCAAAATCAAATTTAAACTTTTAACCCAAACCCTAACAACCCCATAAAATAAATAAATAAGTAAACTTCTCCTTCACTCAAAAGGTAGAATAAAGAAAGCAGACAAGTTTTCTTTATGCTTAGGAAAGGCATCAAGAGTACATTCTTATCTCCATTTGTCCCTTCCATGGAATTGCATGATACTGATGTTTGTGGTAAATAAAGGGGAGAGATTATAATTGTCGTGGTGGATTGATATATTATTGAGTTTTATTATATTTTAATTTTTTAGAAATTAAATTTAATATATTATGTAATAATAAATTAATAATTAGATTTAGTTGTATAATGCATTACTACATTAATGATATATCATATTCATTTCTTAAATAAAATACAATTGGTTAAAGAATCAAGATTACTCACCAATTCATAGTTTGCATTAATTGGTCGAATTCTGTCACGCAGTATCATTTAATTATATTGTAATTATGTTTGATTCTACAACTATTAATTGTTTATCACAATTTTACTTTAAAAGTTTTCACATTTTTATGCATCGTAAGCAATGCTGACTGCGATTGGCCTAACGTAATTATCCCCACAATCTTAATTCAAAATAGTTTCAAAAAAAGTTTAGTGCCGTACCTGATAAAAATATATGAAAATATCTTAAGTATAAAATAGACCATAATGTAATTATAATCACAGACTTAATTAATTCAAAATAACAGTTGAACATGTGAGAAAAGATTCAAAAGAAAGTCACGTAAATACCTAAAAATCTGACTTGCGCACTCTAAATTTGTGCTGCACGTCTCCACTGTTAAAAAATTTCTTCCTTCCAGATTCCTATTTGTTTGATTCAGTTTGTTTTTTAATGAAGCAATACTTTATTTTTATTCATATATTAATATTGATTTTTAATATCAGATTAGAAAATTATATCAACAATTTTCTCCATTTCATTTGAAGGATGCAGCATCAAGAACTTCACATTCGTGGTGTACAAAAAGCATTGACTTCTAATAAGATGCAAGAATTGTAAATTGAAAATATATAATTTAATTGTTGATTTGTTGTACATACGCGGAATAAAATGCACACTAATTTTTTTAATCAAAATCCGCAAGCGAATCTCATTAAAAAAAATAAAAAAACAAGAGAATTACACCAACTCGAGAACAATTGACTCCCTTTCGTATTGAATTAGCAAAGCTTAAATTGGAAAATTATAAAAGGAGGATAATAGTGATGAGGTTCATTACTTTTTTAATAGTATAAATTTACATGACTAAATTAATAATTATAACTTAATTAATTTTAAAATAATAATAGATCTCAACTAAATTTGTTTAAATCATAACAATTGATGTAAGGGTGCAAATCTACACCACTAAAAAAAGTAGTGCATCTTAACAGATAGTTTTTAATTTAAACAGCATATGATATTAAAATTTTATCTTATTCCATATCCTAAATTCAATCAATTATGTGTGTGTATATATATATTTAACAATTTAATTACTCGTATCACTTAAAAAAAAAATAGTGCACCGTAGACTATACCTAATATTGGAGATGTGAAGTGTTGTTGGCCAATCAATTTTGTTGAAAACCGAAACAATATGGCCTGCCATTGGGAATCAGCAAATTAAGCAAAACCAGTGAAAGTGGGAATGTCCACTTCTAATATATGCTTCTTCTTATGTAATCTGGTGGCTACCCTGATTACGGTGGCTGCATATGGATACATGCTTCAATTCAGAAAACTTAATATTCTCCCTGCCTGTGGAGCAGTAGTGTTTCTAACTCACAGAACCTAAAAATATGCAATACCAGCACACATGCATGATACAAAATTTACATTACATTTTTTTTTTTTGTGAAACAGGAAATTTTTTTTCAAATAAACAACTTTATGTCATTTATATACCTTATATACCCTATAATAATAAAATAATAGTATCTTAGGGGAAAAACATGTTCTACTCGTAAATAATATTGTTTTTCACATATTAAGTAACAAATAGATTTTTCTTGTAAAGATAGAAGTGGATAAATTATTTGACAAATATATGTAAAAATAAGAAATCGAATAATATTTTCAAGGGCATAACATTCTACAATAAATTGAATATTTTTTATGACGAATATTTCCCTACAAATGTGTTTATGGAAGACTTTGAAAGCAAAAGAATTTCTCGGACGATGGATATGAGCCGTTCCACGTGCTTCTGTTGTTTGCGATGAGGACTTAGGAATATGTCTCGAGTTTTAACCTTAAGTCTCCTCAACTATGGACGGTCCAAAATGCTGGTGTCAATAACTTTGTGGACACTGACGGACGATCCAAAATGGATGCTGTGTTGTATATCCTTATTTTCTCCATCAAAAGTACTAGAATCTTCCATCAATTTTCTTTCAAATAAACGAGAATATTTAAAAAATTATATATATACGTCACAATATCTCGATATTAGACTAGAGTTTAATATATATCAATGGCATATATGTGATTTTCAAGTGAGATTATACACACACGTATACATGTATGTATAATACAAGATTAGACATAGGACAACGTTGAATGTTATCTACCACTGGCATTTCTCAATTCCATTAAATGACTGTCATCTTCGTCAGTTACTTCCTACAATTTAGATAAATAGATCTCAAATGAGAAAGACAAATTATTCGTAATAAAGCCATGAATTAAATATTTAAGAAATGATAGAATGATAGTCATATAGCAATTTGGTTGATGAGAAAATTGTTAGATTTTCTATTGTAAACTTATTAATTCAATAATAAAATAAAATATAAAGGGTTTGACCCAATATTAAAATAATTGAATAATTTGAATCTAATGGTAGTCAAGTCCAACTAATGTGATAATAAGTGGTTCTCAATGATAAGTCAACCCATTGATATTGTTAATATAAATAAAGGTTGTTATTTTTGAACTTTATGATTGATTCTACATACTTCTCATCAGTATCAAAAAATCTCCTAAATCAAGTTCTCATCTAAGATTGACAAGAGCAGCAAATCTTTATTAAAGTTTGTAATTAAGATCGATTGCATATAATTTATGACTTGTGACAAATCTTGATTTCATACTTACTCATAATGGATTCATTAAATAATAATAAATCTTTTCTCACTTTAATATTATTCTTTTCACATGATTCAATTTGGAATATTATTTTTATAAATTTAACTTTAACAATTGGTATTAGAACTTTTGAATCATGTGGATTGAATATATTATTTTATGGATTCAAGAATAAAATTTTATTTTTGAATAGTTTTATATATTATGTAATGAAAATATTCTAGATAAATTTTGCTATGAATCTCAAAATTATTTCATAATCCTTATTTTATTTATTTTGTTGTTACATTTATTCATACGTTAATTTTATTATAAATAAAATACAGATATCATATGTATGAGAAATTTTTGAATGATTTATCCACATATTATATATGTTTTTGGATGAATTTTATTTCATCCAATTTTCATATATATATATATATGTATGTATATGTATATGTATATGTATATGTATATATATATATATATATATATATATATATATATATATATATATATATATATGTATTATATGTATATGTGTATGTATATGTATATGTATATGTGTGTGTGTGTATATATATATATATGTTTGGCATTAGTGTTTGAATATAGCATTTTGTATATACATGTCTGCGTTTTGAATCTTGTTTCGTCTGTATATATATTTAACATTTTATAGATATACTTTGATGTCTTTGGTTCATATATATGTTTCTTAGTTTGACATTTCTGTATGGCTTTTGTTTAGTATTTGAAATTCATTATATGTGTGTGTGTGTGTGTTTTGTATGTTCATATATATATATATATATATATAAAGTCATGGTTACTATTTCAAAAGATTTTCAATTATTGAAATAGATATTAAATGCAATTTCTTTGGAATTTTTTTGCATTTAAAGTGTTAAAATGCATTAAGACATTATTATGTATATAATATATATATATATATATATATATAATATTTCTAAAATGCAATTTTTGAGCTTTACTCTCTGAGCTATTTTTGAGTATTTTTTAGATTTTTTAAAAAATAATTAATTATTTTTGCCTATTTAATTTGTATAGCCAAATGACTTTATTTTGAGCTGAAAACTTCATTGTAATATTATTACACATTGAGTATCCACACATATTTTCTGTGAAGTTTTTAAATACTTACAACAGGAAAAGAAATCATCAGCGACAACAAATATTATCACTGAAAATAATTCGATTGCCATAAAAAGTAAAAGTCGTCATTGAAAATATCGTCGGTATAGACTCGTCGCTAAAACAAACTACATTGATGACATTTTTGTTGTTAGTAAAAATTATGTCATTGCTAAAAGCCAATTCAAATTTAAAATTTTAAGGCTTTTAGTGATGACTATGTTATTGTTGAAAATTAAATTTTTACCGATAATAATTGTCGTCAGTAAATGTTTAACTTTCAACGATGGCATAGTCGTTGCTAAAAGTTTATAATAATTTTTTTAAAAATGTCTAGCAATTAGTATATTATATTTAATAATATAGATAGTACTTTTTATTTTGAATAAATCAAGTTAATTTGATAATTTTTAACATAATTTTATATCATTTAAATTCTATAACTTAAATTTTATAATTTTATATAATAATACTTTTATTTCAAATATGCTAACGGTATCAATATAACAAAATCACATAATTTATATAAAAAATGGAATACTTATAAAATAATTGTAAAATTTTTATACAAATAAAAAATTGTATATACATGATTCCTATAAATATTTGTACATAAAAAAATCTTAAATATAAAATCTAAGGAGAAGGAAAATACAAATAACCCGATATATCATCATTTGTGCTAAGACTATCATCATTATCATCCTCTTGGTGACGTGGATGACACATAGAAGGTGGTGGCTAGGATGAACCAGCAGACTGGGAGGTACCACCTAGCTGGGTAGGGGTTGCAGTTGCAAATCTGCTTGGCCCATGTAATACAACAACAAATGGTGACATAGGTAGCATGTAACCCTGCTATTTGAATATGGATGTCAGCTCCATCAAGTATGTCCTAAACTACTACTACTACTGAGTAAGCTGCTATTGCTTCTGAATTAATAATTGATTTTGGTGAAACTCCTCTTAACTGCTCCTATAACTTACTCACTTAGGACATGCAGTGAGAGCTTGCCCTAGAGCTGAAGGTGCTCAATGAACAGTACATCTAGCTAGCCAGCATACAACTGACTGTCTTCCTATATTCTCAACGAGTGCCAAGCACCTTATTACCAATGACAGTCTTATCGATTCGTATAGGAGTGCCAGGTAAGCTAGTGGATGATATAATGGATTGCACGTGCTGGGTATCCAGCTTAGTCATCCTCATCTTAATTTTTTAAAATAAGAATTAATTATATAAACTACAAGAAAATTTAAAATGTTAAAACATAAAGTTTAAGGTACTTACATACTGCTCCATGGAGGTTGGATGCACCTACTCTCCTGTCCTATACGTGTGCTAATCTTTTAAATTTTCTAGCATTGACTGCAGCTCATTAATTTTCTTATTTCTCTATTTATATTTTATAAGGAAAAGAGAGGATAAATATAATTATTGAATTAGTAATAGATTATACATTTAAATAATGAATAATAAATTGAATTACCTTATCATAATGATGTGCAATAATGGAATTTGATCCATGCAAATCATTTACCACCTTTTTTGCTCGATTATCTGAATTTCTCTTAAATAGCTCCTATAAATTTAGAATTAATCATATAATATAGTTACATTTACAATTTAAATATATGAAATACTAACATAATTTTATTAAATTAATGCTCACCATGTAGTCATCGTTGTCAAAGAAATCCACATAGCTGTATGACATCTGAGGTGAGACAGATCGTGGCATAAAGCACCTAGCACAATCTAGGTTGAAATCTTGGTCTCGATAGCCCCTGTGCTCTAGAAAGTGTCTGTTCAACATGTACTTTCTATCTTTATATAGGTTGGCAGCACTCCGCATCAAGCCACTGAGTGCTTTATCCCACTTGGCCTCAGTGATGCCCTGGAACTTAAAGTGGGATTATAGTAAAAGAAAATTAACAAATTAGTGAGAACTATGTTCAAAAATTTCAATACCAAATATAACTAAGTTAAGATGAGGAGGGGATGGATACTTATGCAAACTTCCTGCATAACCTTGTCTCGCAATTACTAGGGCACTAACCACCATGATTTATAATAAGGCGGCACGTGCAATCAAATGATGCTGCCTATGTTGTGAGTGAAATGGCTGGCATTCTTTCTAATCGGATGTTATGTACCAGTCGTATCGAACTGTATAGGCACCGATCTCCCCTTACTCCTCTCCATCTTTTTGTGTAACCTAAGGGACCTATTTGGACGATACTTTCTCGGAGCTACAACTTTAATGAATAACAAGAAGTATCAATACTATAAAATCATATTTAATAGTTAATCAGCATAAGCATGGACAATTATAAAAGATACTTGATCCCTTGAACTGTGAGGGAATATGAGTGGGCTAACGTGAAAGGTCTCCTCTAACGTCACCTCCATGGTGTCGTGCCTCGATGTCTGCTATGATTGAAATAATACATATTGTGTAAGTATTTAAGAGACAAGCCCACAATTGAATCAGATAAAAAGATACAAATTATTATATTCATATAATGAAATAGCATAATAACTCTTACATAATTATGAGTTACCATGCAAAAAAATAATTCTATTTCTTAATATGATTCAGTGTCGATAAACCTAACGACTCATCCTTACAGTTATCTATTTCTTCACCATCATTAGATTATACAAGCATATCCTTCATATAATCTTCAATTATTTCATCTTCAAAGTTGTTATCATGTCAATGAAAACATCCACGCCCTTTGTTGCAAACCCATTATTCTTAGAAGGTGAAATAATTGATGGACCATTTCTCTAATCCTTTAAGTTAACTAAATGAAAATCTCCAAGATCAATTATGAGGTTTAAATTAGAGGAGTTATTTTCCTGCAAAAATGATGAGTCTTGTACATTGATATCATTATCAGGTAGATCCTATATGTTATGATGCATAATAGTATGGACGACCCTCCAATTTAGCCCATTAAGAAAATTATAGATATAAAAGACTTGTTATGCTTGAGTTGCAAGAATGTAAGGGTCATCTTTGTACCATTGCCTATTGATGAAAATGCTTGTAATGTTCTTATCAATGTAAAGCTTCTTCTTCCTAAGATCAGTATCAAACCATTTGCATTTAAATAAACTTACAGTGTAGTTATTTATATAAGTTAGCACTATAATGTCCTCCAATACACCATAAAATATGTCGCCATCAACTCCCAAAATAGAAATGTCACTATTTTGTGTTTTATACTTCACATCCCAAGTTTTAACTACGAAGCACACTCCATTAATAATACATGCTAAGTATATCATAATAGTAAAACTAGGGCCAGATGCTAACAATAGTAGCTCTTCAGTGACTTCAAGGGAACCATTTCTATGTAAATAATACATCCATAAAAATAACATTTCTATGAGAATTAAATTAGAAAAAATTACAAGTAGGGAACAACATTTATATGATTGATATAACACATTTGGAAAGTACAAACTTTTACCTTAAAGTAAAACTATACAAAAAATTTTGTTCTTTGTAACTCATCTATGTTATTAGCACTGCTCCATTTGAGCTTTTGTCGATGCTCATTACAAAATATATGTATTTTAGTTCGTTATAATTATTTAGGAGAATTGTAAGAATAAATATAGAAACTTACCAAAGATACTTTTCAATCTTCACATAATTATTCAAGATGTACTATATGGCAACATCTTGATCCTTTTTATCAAAATGAGATATGATATTTTTTCTCAGGGGTCAACATTGAGAAATATAATGTTATGAGCTTTGTCATCACATAATTCTTATATTTGTCACTCTAAGGAACCATTATGAGCTTTGTCTTTGATAAGGAAGCTTTGATGGTTGGAAATTGAAAGAGGGAGAAGCTACATAGGAAGTTATCACATAACCATGATTATGGCTTTTTCAGCTAGGAAATGGTACCACTAGCTTGGAGAAGACAAAGGGCAAGAGCGACTATAATGATGGCGGTTAAAAGGGAAAAACTTTGGCATCACTAGGGGATAGCCGAATGACCCATGTGGTGCTATTTCTAGCCATAACCGATGGCCTTCCTCCAACACTAATTGTAGCCAACTAAACGATATGGAGAAATAGCCACTCGGTGAGTAATAGATAGCATAATTCTGACAAGCTGGAGATAAAGGTTATCCAAGAAGAGAGAGAGACAGAAAAAAGAGAAAGGATTTGCCCAAAACCTAAAAAATAAAAAAGAAAAGAGAGGTAAACTAAAAAATATGGGAAAGAGAAAAGAGAAAAAGGAAAAAAAGCTATGGGTTGTGATTCTATGTATCATGTGCACCATAAGCTCATTTGTTGTTATTATTTTTTTCCAATCTTAGCCATTCATTTGTTTGACCTCATAACTTTCTTTTAAATCTTAACCTATCATCTTAATTTTTGTTATTTTTATCTTTCCCCCTCTTTCTAAAAATTCTAGGACATTTTAATAGATTTTATAACTCTAAATAAAAGTAAATATAACATAAATATAATTACTGCTTTAGTATTTCTAAACAAGAATTTGGGTACCTAGGTTTTCATACCTAGAAAAGTACATAACAATTTGTATTTAAATATGCTTACAACTATTAAATGTTCCTAACTTCATAAAAGAATCATCATAATAATTATTTAAATGTTGTTTGGAACAAAATATTGACCAAATGATCATAATTTAATTATCTTTGTTAGTTAAAATAAATTCTTTAAGGCATTTAGGAATAATAATATTCTAAATACTATTCCAGAGTGTTACAAGATGCATCAATGATTAGCTCTAGAAAAATATTTTAATTAATTAGAATAATAAAAATAGGAAAAGAGTTAATTGATATTGATATAAATGTAGGAAATTTACACTAAATCTAGAAAACATTACTAAAATTAACTTTAATGATGAGAGAAGATTGATTTTAATGATGAGAAGGAATTAATATCTAAGTCATTTAATTTCTGTCTTTCTCTTAAATTTGTTATTTTTTTTTCAGTTCTAAAATTCTAATTTAATTTAAAATACAAAATCCTTGTAAACTTTAACTCATTTAATTTTTGTCTCTTTCTCTTAACATTTTCATTTTCTTTTTCAATTTGAAAGTTTTAATTTATTTTAGAATATAAAATTCTTGCAAACTTTAATTTTTTTTACAAATTACAAATTATTTATTTTTTAAATTTATTTTTATTCATTTTCTACCTTTTTTATGATACAAAATTATTTAAGTTATAAATATTCACAGTCAGAATCAATATAACACATTACTAATTAATAAATATTTTAAATTTATGATAAATATAGATACAATATACTAATTTAATTAATTTTTTTATCATAAATATGGACACAACATAAAAACATACCACCTTCACGCCAATCTAATGCCTTTTCTTAGGCAAATATTAATCATCAAATTTCCCCAATTTCAAAAATTAAGCGTGGACTTTAAAAAAAGTATATAAAAATAGTGCTTTTATTGAGGTTATAAGTTTTGCAAACATAAAAAATAAAAAGTTAGTTTTATCTTTTTAAAATTTAAAAATTTTTATTACATAATTTACTCGGTGCAGATTTTTTTCTCCCATGATAGGTTTCACATTTTGTAGAATTTTAATTTGTATATATCGACTAAGGATATGGGAAGAATCCATAGATGCTTCAATATCATGTTCTGTAACCTAAAAATAGTTTGTTTATTGTTCATTTTCTTTTCCCTTTCTAAAATAATAATTAAATTTGTATATTATATCTATATTTATCCTAAATTATAAATATTTTTTATCTACTACACTAATTTCAATTGTAAATATTTATAATTTAAATAATTTTATGTAATATAAAATAGAAATTTAAATGAAAATAAATAGATTAGAATTTGTAAATAAAATTTATAATAATTTTCTATTCTAAAATAAATTAGAATTTCAAAATTAAAACATATAAAATTCTAAGAGAGAGAGAGAGTTAGAACTTAAATGAACTAGACATTAATTATTTCTCATAATTAAAATTAGTTATAGTAATTAATATGTATATATTATAGCTATTAGATCAAGTTAAAATAGATGGTGAAGAATTGGTGTAGGTTAAAATAAACTTAAACTGGTGTCAATTTTCCTCCCATAAAAATAAATTAAATTTAACTTTTAATTTTTATAATTTCTTCAAATTCACAACTCCATGTATATACTTTTTCTTTGTAATCAAGGTATAAAATTAATTTCCTTATTGATGGTATTTCTATTGAAATTTGGAAATGTTTAGGAAAGTAAAGTATCTTTTAGCTGACCAAGTTATTTAATGAGATATTAAGGTCTAAGAAAATACCAAATGAGTGAAGGAAGAGTATTTTGGTGCCTATAAATAAGAACAAAAGAGATATCCAGAACCGTATAAACTATTAAAGGATAAAACTTATGAGCCATACTATGAAACTATGGGAAAAAGTGATTAAGCATAAATTAAAAGATGAGACTAGAATCGCAAAAAATCAATTTGGATTTATGCTAAGAAAGTCAACAACAGAGGCTATTTATCTTTTACAGAGGTTAATGAAATGGTATTGAAGTAAAGAAAGACACTTACATATAGTTTTCATTGACCCAAGAAAAGCTTATGATCAAGTACTAAGAGAAGTCTTGTGGAAGGTTCTGGAAAAGAAAGGAGTTCGTATCGCATATATCCAAGCTATACAGGATATGTATGATGGAGTAACTACAATATAAGAACTCTCGGAAGAGAAACAAAAGATTTTACTATAAGGATAAGTCTACATCAGGGTTTATTCTTGAGTTCTTATTTGTTTAATCTAGTCTTGGATGTTCTTACTAGGGATATACAAGAGACTATCCCTAAATGTATGTTATTTATAAATGATAGAGTTTTAATTGAGAATTTGCTGGAAAAGGTTAACTATAAATTAGAGCTTTGGAGATAGGCTTTAAAATCAAAGGATTTTCGTTTGAGTAGGAGTAAAATGGAGTATATGCATTGCAAATTTAGCAAGAAGCAAGATAGAAATGATTTGGAGATAAGAATTAGAGAGCATATCACATCGCAAATATCTAAATTTAAGTACTTGAGATCTATTTTACAAAGTGACGGAGAAATCAATGGAGATATCACACATAGAATATTAGTTAGATGGTTAAAATGGAGAAAAGTATTTATAATTGTTTATGACTATAAAGTACCTACTAAGTTTAAAGAGAAATTTTATCGGGCTGTTATACGACTAACTATGCTTTATGGTAGTGAATGTTGGACTCAAAATGGACAACAAGAGCAAAAAATGAGAGTAGCAAAAATGAGAATGTTAAGATGGATGTGTAGTCATATAAGAAAGGACAAGATATGACTAGCTATGCTTTATGGTATTGAATGTTGGGTTCTAAATGGACAACAAGAGCAAAAAATAGGAGTAGCAGAAATGAAAATTTAAGATGGATGTGTGGGTATATAAGAAAGGATAAGATATGAAATGAATGCATACGATGTCACATTGGCGTGGCACCTATTGAGGAGAAAATGATAAAAAATCAGTTAAGGTGATTTGATCATGTGCAAAGAAGGCCACTGGAGGTACTAGTGAGAAGAGTTGATCACATAGTCTTTAGTTCTATGAAAAAGTGTAGAGGGTGGCTAAAAAGAACATTAGAGAAAATTATAAAAAGATATTTCTTGATGAATAGTATCACTGAAAATCTAATTTTTGATAAAGCCTAATAACATCGTACAATCTATGTAGCCGATTCCACTTAGTGGCATAAGGCTTTATTGTTGTTATTGTATTTGTTTCCTTATTATCACTTATTATTATTAATTTAGAAATTTTTATTTACAATTATTATTGTAATCAAAAGATTTGTGAACTTGTGAGATTGTATATAATATAACCATAAAGAGCCATTTCTTAAAATAATAAATTATTTTAATTTCAAACAAGAAATTATTTAATACAATGAAATTAAATTCACTTAAACTAAAAATCAGTATGATTGAAATTATATATCTTATTCTTTAAGTAATTCTTTATTTAGGGTATAACTTTATTTTTATAACACAATTTAGCTATACAAATTGATGAATATTTTTATCATTGGACAATTATAAATAGAACATTTTAAATTGATTGTGATTGAAAATTAATTACAAATGGAATCAAACTTTATAACCTAATTACAAGAAGAAAAATGCAATAGTAGGGATGAAAAAAATTAACTTTCAATCAATATCATTTAATTATATGCATTTTATATTTTAATTTATACATACATAATTTTGAGTTTGATTTTATTATAAAATAATAAATATTTGATTTACATTTTCCCTTGCATTCCTTTACCACTATTATTAATCATATATAAATTTATTATTTATTAAAACATGTATTAATATTTAATTTCTTAGTTTTTTGTAAATTAAAAAATTAATTTTTATATTATTAAATATCATAAAAGTATTTAAAATATATTTACATTATTAAGGATTACACAAAAATAAATCCCCTTATGTTCAAAATTTAAAAAGAAAAAATTTAATTTAAATTACTTCCAAAGTAAACATAAATAAAATTATTACAGAAATTAATATTCAATATACAAATTGATAAGATATTAACAAATCCGTGTTTCTTTTTTTTTTTTAAGTTGACTATAAAAATAAGCATATCTATTCTTTTCTTTTACAAGTATAAAATAAATTATATAGTTTTGTTTCAATTAGTAATATCTATACAGGTAATTGATAAATTTTATTTTTGAATCTAATTTTTATATAGGGTTATGCTAAGATTAATCCATGTGGTTATATTTGCTTTACTTTTATAAAAGAAAATCAATTCCATTATATTTATAAAAATATCATGATAGTTTATTTGGCAAAAATAATTTTAAAATTTTTCTAAGATTATATACATATTTTAATTTAATTCATAAAATTAATATTTTTCATTTTAGAATATTAATTCATGCCATGCATCTTTAATTTATAATAAAACTTAAATTTTCAAAAAAAAATTAAATACATAGTTTAATTGTGTTGTTTCTTATAGCTAAAATACTTACATTTGAAACTATTTTTAAGGTTACCACCAAGGTATGTTGATTATTATATTTCTATTCTATATCTTCCCAAATATTAAAACTTTTTCATACGAGATTAATTTAGAAATCATTACCTTGAATAAAAAGACTTCACTTTTGGGTGTCCAATTGTGTGCCCTTCTTAGATAAAAGGAAATTGAGAAGTAGAGTTAACTAGTAAGTGTTTTTTTTTTAGTTATAAATCTAAAGTACACAATAATTAATGAGAAGAACAGATTTGGGTTGAAGAGGTTCTAAAGCTCCTTCATCCTTATTTTTAATTCAGGATATTTTTCAGGTTAAGTACATTTTGTAGTGGTTAGATAACCCTTCTTGGTACTTCATTAGAAGAAAGCTCATCAAAAGATAAAATATAAAGATTGCATGATTAAAATAACTAACACAATTTGTAAATTGAAAGGATCAAATAATTCTTACCAAATACTTCCCATCATTCCCTCCTTAAGAATGAATGAGGCAGTACTAAGTTTTAATACTGAAAAAAAAAGCCTCCAACCAAACTGCAACATCACGTGAATTACGAAATTAAAGGCCTTGAAATCTTCAAGGCTTATCTTGGAGCTTAGGAAGGACAATTCAAAAGAAAAATAGAACATGATTCTTCACAATTGGGATATCCTTAAAGACATACTGTAGTATTAATAAGCAACAATGCATAACATGTTGACATTTGAAAGAAGGAAACTCTTGAATTGTACACACAATTAGTTTGAAATTGGCCAAGATAGCAGCTCCACTTCTATGTCTTCTATGTCTTCTATTTTGATTTACATAATGAAGCATTAAAGGTTGTGCTTCCTTACCATGCTTTACTTGATTGGAGATTTTTCAATATGCAATGACAATGTTATACTTTAGGCATAAACTTTTAGACATTGTATACAATATCAAAATATATTAGTTCCCTCTTCACTCAATCAACATATCCATAAGCATTCAATGAAGCAAAATCTAGCAATAAGTAGTTATAAGTCATTTCATTAATGATTTAATTAAGATATGTAACATTCTTCTTTTCATCATTCACAAATATACCATCAATTGTACTCCACAAGATTATATTCCACTTAGTCATTTTTCCAAACAAATTCCACTTATTCAATAGTGGATCTATAAGTGATAGATTATTTAACAATTCAGATGCAAACAAGCACTCTCTCGAATACAAATAACAATTCTCAACTTAAAGGCATCATCTATAATTAGATATACCCATGCCTTAACACATATCACTCCAATTTCATATGCATTTAGAGATTCATAATCAAATGAAGAATGTGCCATGCCAGCATTATTGCTAAAACTTGTATGGTTAAAATAGAGATAGGAACATTAGAAGATTCACAAGACAAAAGTAGCTTATGAGTTATTAATTTTACTAGTTGCATATCTAAATTTCCAATGTATATTCTAATGAAAATTGTATCTGGATCATCACAAATAACTTAAACCTGTCATAATTAGGGTGGAATTAAAAAAAATTATTGTAAGAGTTGTATTGTAAAATGGATGGATTTAGAGTAACCCATGCAAATTTTGGTCCATATAGACTAATCTATGTGTACTCTTGAAAAAAAAATCAATATTAATATCATTTGGTTCAGTCCATATCTATGGTTCAATTCATGAATATGTAAATTCTAATTGTAAATTCGTGAACTGATCTGATTTGTATAAATCGACAAAAGAAAATGAACTAAATTTTGAGTAATTCAATTTGCTAAAGTTCATAAAGCCTAATCCATTCAATAATACTACTTCAGGGGGACCAAATTTACATAGGCATGAGTATTATGAAAAAAAAATTGTACCCACAATAAAATTATAAATTATAAATTTGTATAATAAAAATAATTAGAATAAACTTATTTTAATATTATAAATAATTTTATTTAATTGTTAATTAGATAGTTATACTTCAAAATTTTTAAATAAATTATATGTAATTATATTTATTTAGTTTAAAACTTTTAAATATAAGTGTCTAGCTCAAAATTAGGTAAAATTATAAGAACAATATAGTAATATAATTTAAATTTAATTAAAAAATTTGCTTTTAGATAATAGAACTATTTACAGTTGATTTAGTGTCTTTGTTTAACAATTATTGTTTTGTTAAAGACAACAACCAAAAGCCAAATTTAATAAGAGCCTTCCTTTTTATATATTTTTATAAGTCTAACGTGTTCTTATTATAATTATATGCTATGATAAAGTACATTAATATTTTTGTATTTTTTTACTTAGAATGTGCAATTCTAAGTTATATTAATATTTGACAAAATAAAAAATAATTTATTCATTACTATAGCCTTATATCCATATAAGATTATGACATTTGGAGAATAATGCTTACAGGGGCAATGAAAAAATTTTGGAAGGCCAATATTTAATTTTTCAAAAACTATTTAGATAATTTATTTTGTGATATATATGGATCTATTTCTCTCAATAATCAAACATAAGCTGACTTAGGCTGAACTCATCTAACTTCTTTTCTATCATATTTATTGACGCTTAATAACTTGACTGGGAGTTAAGAGTACCTACGTAGGTATTTCTGTGGATCACATGGTCATGTTCCCTAAATTAGTGGAGCCATCTTCTATCAATTGATTGCAAACAAATATTTAGGTCCTGTTTATTTTATTAGAAAATATTTTTTATAAAAAATATTATTTATATATATATATATATATTAATAAAAAAATAATATATAATTTATATTAATAATTTAAAAAATAATATTTAAAGGTATAATAATAGAAGACAGTAATTTTTTTAAATAGAAAAAATTATTTTTTAAAATTTTTCATATTTAACATTAAATAAATAAATAATTTTTTTATACTAATATTTTATAAAAAATATTTTTCATCCAAACAAACTAAGATATTTTACACTTTATTTTACACTGGGACATTTAATAACTCTACAGTCAATTATAAAATGCAATCAGTGTCATCTGCTTCAAGTTCTGTTCTGATAATTGGTTCAGCATTTGTATATATATATAGTTTTATATCATTATACTTATATTTTTAATTAGCATGATTGCATTAAGGAGGGCTGTGCATAATTATATTCAAAGGCAAGCCCTCCTCATATTTATCAAACCTTTAGATAATTATTGCGTAACTTGGATATATATGCCATTTTGAATTTATTACAACGATTCTCCAGTTATGATATATAAGTAACTTGATTCAATAATATTATGGGTGGTTATTACCGGAAATATATGCATATATGGATGGATTTGATTATGAACACAGGTCTTATCAAAGTGATACTCTATGAACAAACTTGAAGAGGTTTAATAATATAAGATCATATAATCTTATTACTTAAACCTAGCACTTTAATTGTATAGTGGCACTTAATATTATTTTAGGAACTTTATCTTTTGTTATGCTGGAATTTGAACCCAAGATGCTACGTATGTATATTAAGCAGATTACAAATTTAATCATTAAAAAATCTCCTAATTTCTTATGGTTTTTCCCCTTCAACCATTACATTGCTATAATATGGCTCCTGTCTACGTGCATATCACTCACTAATACAGGAGACAATTCTTCTAATGGGTATATAATATTACTTGATGAATCTATTGTAAGCGAATATGAAATCAAGATTTGTTGTAGGCTACGAACTATACGTAATTGATTTTGATCATTAACTCTAATAAGGATTTACTATTCTTATTAACCCTAGATAAAAACATGATTGGAGAGACTTTCTAACACCAATAGGGAGTATGCAGAATTAATCATAAAATTTAGAAGTAATGACTTTTATTATATTAATAATATTAATGAATCGACCTATCATCGAGAATCACCCATTATTACACTACTTGGCTTAGATTACTATTAGACTTAAATTATTCAATCACTTTAATATTGGACTGAATCATTTTATATTTTATTTTATTATTGAATTAATAGGTCTACAATAAAAAATCTAATAATCTCCCATTTGGACCATGTAATTCAATAATAGTGGCCACTTTAATGATATATAAAAGAAAATTATGGTATATTTACACCTATTAGTTTAAATTAAGATCATAAATGTCCAGTAATATAAAATATGATATCTGATAGGAATATCAATAAAATATATATATTATACACTTATATCTCGCTAACCATATACAATGACCGATAGGGACATACATAATAAGATTGTACTTAATAAGATTTACATAACAATATTGTGACAATCAAATGTAGATTTTCATACACTAGGTTAAAGCATCCACCCAAAATGCTAAATGAGAATCATTATTCTCATCATAGTATTGAGATAGGGTTTAAACGTCTCTATAAATATACCATAATGAAAATGTGTACAATATACGACAAACATGAATATTTCATTTATGTATATCTCAAGAAAACAATTTATATTATAACACTCTTATTAACCCAAAACATCAAAAAATTTAGCAAATCTTATATTGATTACATAATTATGATATGCTCCTACAGCTAAGCCTTTGGTCAGTAAATTGGCAAACATACGATCCGTGAAAATATGTTCAATACATGTGATATACTCACGTACCTTCTCTTACACAAATTGGTACTTTATATCAAAATGCTTCATACAAGTAGAACTTTTATTGTTATAAGAGAAGTTTATAGTGATAATATTGTTGCAATAAATGGTTAAAGGTCTTAAGATGCTATCAATAATCTTAAAACTAGCCATAAAATTTCTTAACCATATAGTAGTATAAATGGCTTCATAACATACAATATATTTTGCTTTTATAATGGAGGTTGTTGTTAAGGACTACTTAACACTTTTCTAAGATACAACTCTTCTAGCCATTATAAATATGTATCCAGATACAGAGTTTTTATCATTTAAAGAATTAGTAAAATCTGAATTTGAATAGCCTATAACTGTGAGATATCTCAATCTTTTATAGGTCAATATATAATTTTTTGTACCCTAAACATACCTCATGACTTTCTTTGTAGCATTATCAGGATTATTTAAGTATCTCCTTAATACACTAACAACATAAGTTATATTAGGATGTGTACATACTTGAACATACATCAGGTTACTAATAATCGACGCATATAGGACATTTTTCATTCTTTCTATTTTAACATCATTTTAAGGGCATTAAAACTTAGAAAAAATTTTCCTTTTAAAATGGGTGTGAAAACATAAAAGCAAATTGAAATAGTACTTTCTTAATGTAAATTTACTGAGACAAACTAAGTAAATCTTGAGATTTGTCACAATGGATCTCTATCCTTAAAATATAAAAAGTATCTCCAAGATCTTTTATATTAAAATGTTTAGATAACATTTATTTTGTCTTAATCAATAGATTCATGTCATTACTTGTAAGGAGAATATCATCCACGTATAGTACCAGAATAACAAAATTGCCTGCACTCGTCAACATATAAATACATTAGTTAACTATATTCTTCTTGAACCTAAAAGAAGTCATTATTTTATCAAAATTGAGATACTACTATTTAGAAGCTTGTTTTAAGCTATAAATGGACTTTTTAAGTTAGCATACAAGGTGCTTCTTTCTTTTCTCTTAGAAACCATCTGATTGGTTTATATAAACAGTGTCTATTAAGTCATCATTCTGTAGGGAGCAAAATTTATGAAATAATTTTAAACTAATCAAACTATTTCATATTCGATCAATTTAAAACAATTGATTTTGAAAATAATTTAGTTTGAAAAGATTTTTTATTTTTTCAATTTTATTCAATTGGTTATGGATGTAATAATTTTCATCCATATAAGTTACAACTAATCGAATTGTTACAAATTAAAATGTAAAAGCACTTACTTTAAAAACATGAAAATGGTGCATTTTGGCTTAAGCTACAACATAATAAATCTTGAGACTTACAACTGCAAGCCATTATGAATCTCCTTTTTCACATTTCTCCCTACCTCTCTCTTTCAAAAAACACAAACACACCACACATTGAAATTTAAATTTGCCCCACCGCCATCATCCTAGGTTACCATCTTAGAGCTCTTCCTCTTCTACAAAGAAGATCTATTAGGCAAGCTTCATCTTTTGGTTTGTGAGGAGCTAATGCTTTATGACTTTGTCTTTAAAGGTATGAAATACATAGTTCTTTTTCTCTTTGCATGTCCCTTGTTATTTGTAATTCCATAGTTTGCCTTAATATTAACGATACCTTTTATTATACATATCATTTTATTTAATTTGATGTCAAGCTTTATGGTCTTGAACTAGACAACATGAAAAGTTTTTATTATGTTATGAAACTTATATCAATAGCTAATTTGATCAGCACATATAATAGTTCTAAAATGACTTCGAGTAAGCAAGTTGCAAGGTGGGTTTAATCTTCTAGACAATTCTATTTTGCAATTATTAGGCAGAGAAACAAATGAAACAAAAGAAGAAAGTTCTAGAACAGAGCAAGTTGTGCGAGTCCTAGAAAATTATTATTCTACTCTTGTTGATAATTCTTATCCATGACCACTAGTCTTTTACCTTAAAATTATTTTTAAGGTTTTATTTATTTTGTTAGATGATATATTTTGTATTCTTATATATAAATAAAAAATAATATAATTTATATAAAAAAATTCCTTTTAAATAAAAGATATTATTTTTAATGGAATAAATAAAATACTTTTTATTATTTTAATATTTTACACCTAGAAATATAAGTAAACTACAGGAAAATAACTGGTGAAAACATTTAATCTTTAAGAGCTTAAGCTTTCATTTAATTACCCATCAAACTATTGGTACTACTTGAATGGTTTAAAACCTAGTCATTTCATTGAACTCTAATTCTCTTCGTGAATGTGCCATCTGGGTTTTTTTTTCTATCGAAAGTTACATTTTCAGTATTTTTATAACTTAGTACTTACAAATTATTTTATTTATATAGGCATGTGCTGCAATAGGAGTCTAAAAATTTGATTGCATTGAGCACTTCAATTCAAGATTGGCTTACTTCACATAGTTTCAATGAACTTTAATTTTTTTAAGTAATTATCAACTGGATTTGACATTTTGTAATTTAAAGTATTTGAAACTGGTTGTACAAATTACGATGCAATTGATGAAATGAGGTGCTATGATGATTGTATTAAGTGTACTTGTCATAACACTGCATGGCTAGCAACTTTAATTAATACATTTAATCTTATAGACAGTAGATGGGCAATTGCTTTGAATAGGTAAATGCCTCTTCATTTTGATTATAATAAACGCTTTAAGCTAGAGTATACCTATATTTAAGATTGCAGGTAACCATCCAAAACTTGAGTGTTGTACTACTGGACTTAAAGAGAGTGATCAATGAAATGGTTAACTATTTTAAACCATTTGTAACTAATTAATTTAGTTAGGAAAGGTTTATAGGATAGTTTTAGTTGGTTATGAGAATTCTAGGAAATCATTTAATTTAAAATGGTTAGTTAGTTTCCAAATCGAAATCGATCGAAACTGAAGTTTACCTACCTTTACCATTCAAGAAGACTGCTTTTGCATCCATCTAATACAACTCTAAATCAAAATAAGCCACCATATAATATGAAATGAATCTTTGGTTGAAATTGGTGAAAAAGTTTCTTTATAGTCTATACCTTTCCTCTAGGTAAAACTTTTTGCTATCAATCTAGCCTTGTATATTTCAATTTCACTTTGAGCACCTTTTTTAGTCTTAAAAACCTATTTGTATCTGACTAACTTACAATCTGCAGGAAGCTTTACTAGATCCCATACTTGATTCTTATACATTGAAGCTAACTTATCCCTCATAACGCTTATCCAATCAAAATAGTTCCAACTAGATATAGCTTCAAAAAAGGTTATAAGATCAGTATCATCATTAATGTCATATTCATGCTCCTGTAGATATACAAAATAATCATTCAAAATTATCAATTTGCAAACTCTATAAGATCTTCTTAATGGAATTTCTTCGTTTACTTCATCTAGCTCAATATCTTCTGCCATTAGCTATATTGGATTGACTGGTGGAATAATAGAAGATAACTCTCCTAATATTTAATGCCAATGGAACAATTGTTATGTCTTCAAAAAAGTCCATGATGCGTGGTATTTCGCTCCTATTATCTAACTTATTTTCAAAGAAGATGGCTTGATCAAATTCAATTACTCTAGTTAAATGAGTTAAACAATAAAACCTACTTCCCTTCGAGCCATTGCAGTACCTAATGAAGTATCCACTAATAGTTTTTAAATCAAGTATCGTTATGGATGGAATGTATGACTTTATTTTACTTTTGCAATCCCAAACTCAAAAATGTTACAGATTAGGATTTTTATCATATAACAGTTCGTAAGTGGTCTTAGGTATTGACTTACTAGGAACCTAATTTAGAATGTATGTCATTATTCTTAATACATCATCCTATAAGAATTTTAGCAATGAAGTGGGCTAACATGCATCTTATTATGTCCATAAGAGTTCTATTCCTTCTTATTACAATTTCATTTTACTTTAGTGTACTAAGCATAATGTAAGTTGCTAGAATTCCACAATATTGTAAGTATCTCGCAAAAGGACCAGGGTTTCTTCTTATTTCATCATACTTATCATAATACTCACTACCTTTATCAAAATTAATACACTTTATCTATTTCCCTAACTTTAATTCAATTGCCACCTTGAATAACTTGAAGGCTTCTACTGATTCTAACTTATCATTGAGCAATTCCACCCACTAAATTTAAAGTAATCATTAATGAATATGATAAAGTATTTATAGTCACCCATAACATTATGTGTGATAGGCCTACTAATGTTAGTGTAGATTAATTCTAGAATATTCTCCTTTCTATTTCTCTTACCCTTTTTAACTCTGACTATAAGTTTTTGTTTAATGCAATCTACACATGTTCCAAAATCTAAGAAGTCTAAATCATGAAATACTTCTCTCTTCATAACTTTCTGAATTCTTCCTTTAAAGATGTGTCATAATCATCTGTGCCGTAGTATTGAGGATCTTTCATCAATTTAATACCTTTTTTTGCCTACAACAAAGTTTATTGAGTCTATAAATTAGGATTTAAATTAATTTCATATAAACCATCACACAAAAAACCAGTACCGACAATGAAAGAATTATAAAATAGTTTAAGTTTTCTATTTCCAAAATAACAAAAGTATCTAACAGAATCCAAAGCAATAATTGAAATCAAATTCTTTCTTATGAAATATGCATAAACTGCATTATTAAGTAAAAGCTCATATCTAATTTTTAATTTTAACTTCGCTGATCTTATATGCTCCACTTCAACTTTATCTTCATTTTAAAGTCTTAGAATCAACTTTCCTTCATTTGGTTTCTTTAAATTTGTCAATTCCTGAAGATAATTAGTCACATGAATAATCGCACTAGTATCTAACCACTAAGACTTTAATGGTACATCAATAAGGTTTAAATCAAATAGACTAGAGGTAGATGGGTACCTTTCTTTTTCTTCTCAACTCATTTCTTATATTTAAAATAGTTTATTTTCTTATACACATATTTTTTGTAGAACCTACAATTACCCTTAAATTAGACCTGAAAAATATCACTATTCTTCCTTCCATAATTATGGTATCCTTTATTATCTTTCTGATTAAACTTTCCACTACGATCTAAATGTGTGCCATGAGAGGTATAATTAACTATTTGAGCCTTTCCTTTCTTCATGTCTTCCTCTACCTATATGACGATTGAAATTAACTTATTGATAGTCCATTCTAATTTTTTAGTATTACAAGAGATTTTCAGAATATTAAATTGAGGTGAAAGAGACTTTAGTACACGCCAAGTTAAATAGCTTTCTCGTAAATTAACTTGCATGATTTTCAGCTTGCTGTAATAGTTGACCAATCTCAAAATATACTCTCTCACCCTATTGATACCATTATACACTGATTTCTCAAGCAATGAAAGACATCGTCTTTTCTTAAACTTATCAAGCTTTTTATACTTTTTAGCTAGAAAATTTAGAAACTTTTTTGCATTTATTGTTTCAGTAATGCTCTCTCTTATTGTTTTGTCCATTGTGTATTTCATTACTATCAAACACACTTTGTTAGAGTAAGTCCATTTTTCATAATATTTCTTTTGATCTATTGTAGATTTAATATTAATTTGAGGTTTTACTTCCCTAATTTCTAGGTCAAGGTTAAAGACTCCTAGATATAACTTTAGTGATTCGATCCAATCCTCATGATTAGTTTCATTAAGCATCTTAATTGCATTTAATTATATAGGTAAAGTAGCAAGGCACAATCGGAGCAAGGTGCAATTAAATTGGCTTCCAAATACTTAAAGATAAGGCACTAGAACTCACCTAAATGGGTGGATGTTTCACCATCCATGGGGGACACCCTTGTTACTAAAGAAGGACTCCATCATAGGAGTAAGGCTAGAAACTAAATGTTTGTAGCTATCCAACAAGGATGCTTAGGTTACAATAACCCATCACACTAAGGAAATAAATTTTAAAATATTAATGCATGTTTAACCTTAATTATACTAGAAAATTTTCTCAATAAATTATGTAATCAAGCTCAGTATTATATTATAAAGCCTAATATTGGTAAGACATTAAAGGCCCAATAATATAATCAAGAATTAAATATCATATTCCTAAAATTTTAACACTAATAGGATGATGAAAAATCTAGAAACACAATACTTATTCTTATACTTATATTATCACCAATAAATCATATTAATAATATTATACCGATAAGGTATTAACATGTTATTAATATAAACTCTCCTGAATTCAACTACCATTGTAAAAAAATGAATAAAATTTTGTCCAATTGGATCCATGATAGATGGACTCATAATTACACAAAACTTCATAGTATAACATAAGCCCAAATAATTTTCCAAAATTACTTTACTATACATACTTACACATGGAAAAATAATTAATGGACTAAAATAGTCACTATAACAAAATAGATCAATACTAATGACATTTTCAATGACAATAAATATTTGGTTGTCGCTATAGAATCTAATGACTTTTACTGACGATGAAGTCGTTGGTAATAAATAAATGCCATAACAAATTAAATGGGCAAGAAATGAAATACTTAAATAATGACATTTGTTGTCGCAAAAGCCTTCAAACTTTTCATGATGACAACTATTATCACTAAAAGCTGTTGTTGAAGCTTGTTGTCACTAAAGGTTGGCATAATTTCCCATGCTAACTTTTAACAACGATAAAAGTTATTGCCAAAGGTTAGACCTTCAATGATAACAATATCATCGCTAAACGTCTTAACTTTTAGTGACGACCCTTTAGGAATGATTGAGAAATTTGTCATCACTAAAGGGTAAATCTATAAATATCCTGGCTGCGTTCTTAGCCTTATTTTTGTGTGGTGATAAGGGAAGTTGAAGGAGAGATTCAGGTATGATTTTTTATGTTTTAGTATTTTTTTATTTATATCTTTTAATACAATAGTTTTATTACTTATACATATTGTATATTATTTTATTTTATTAGATATTATTATTTATTATTATTTGTGTTCGATTCAAGGATATTTGATTAGTAAATTTATTTTAGTGAGGTATGTGTATTAAATTTTATAAGATTTTATTTTATTATGTAATTTATAAGATGAAAGATTTGATATGAATTTATTTGTCATACTAATATGTAATGAATTAATTTATTTTAATGCTATGACATCTTTAGCATGAAATTAATATTAGTTGGATTTATAAGTTAAATGTGTTTGTATAATTTTACTTTCATGTGCAATTCATAAATACAAATTTTATTATTATGTTATTAAGTACAATTGTAGTTTTGAAATTTTTTATATATGTGTAGCTTATTTAGTTAGGTAGATTATTCTATAAATAAAATTTAGGATGTAGTTTTGGAACACAAAATTTTTTAATTTTGTTCAAACATAGTAATGTATGGAATTAGAACAATTATATAAACATTTTTAGAAAAATATATCCACATGAAAATAAAATTTTAATTATGTTGATAATTTTTTTAAATATAACTTTATAAACATACTTCAAAGAAAATGTATAATAAAGAAATTAAATGCTAATACAATATTTGATGGAAACATTGTATTTAATGAAAATTTTTTATATTTAATAATAATATTAAAAAATTCAAGACATATTAAAAAATTTGACAATAATTTTAAAGAATCATTATCAATATAGAAAATAAATTTCATATTACAATTTATATATTAATATAAGAATTTCATATGAATATATACTTTAATAGGGATTACAAGTCATACAAATTTCATAATGATATATAATGTTTATTCAATAATGATTAATATATTTTCAAATTCTTATATTTTCAATGTTTTAATTGGAAATGTATTAAAAATAATAACCAATCAACAATAATTCTAGTAGATTTTATTGTAATTTTCAAATCATTTTTTATTTTATCCATGAATTTATACAATATCTAATATTTTTATTTTGTGTAAAAATAATATCTACTCAATATTGATAATTTGTATTTATTCAATGCAAATATTTTCAAATATGATATGAATTTTTTATAAAATGAAACCTATTTGAAATTATGAATTAAAAATATTAAATATTTAAAAATTAAATACATAAAAATGTTTTATTTGAATACAATAATGTTGAATATTAAATATTTGAAATTAGATTTTTTATATATTTAATAATAATATTAGATATTTTATGCATAATAAAAATAAGAAATTTATATGATAATTATACATAGAGAATAAGATTACATGTAATTATATATTTTAAGAAAATTACAAAGTACTAATAATAGGATTACATATGAGTGCGAATTTTAAAGGGATTATGAAGATTTAAATTTCTATGTCAATGAGAATTCTCGTACAAAATATAATCAAAATGAATTTAATGATTGTACACTAATAGAAACTTGAAAACTTTGAACCTTTGAAAATATATTTGTACTCATAAGATTTCCATTTAGTTGAAAGAGTTGAGTACTTATAAAATATATATCAGGAGAAATAAGTTGAACTATACATCCTATAAATGTGGTAGAATAGGTTACAATGTAAGTTTAAAATTGAACCTTTGAAAATGTTGCAATGTAAGTTTAAAATTATTGTAAACAAATTTTTATAATAATTTTAAATAAAATTATATTTGCATTGTAAACTTTAATCCATTCAAGGGTTGGTTGATCTTTATATGTCAACCAACCCTTAAATTATCTTATAAAGTTGGACAATTTGAGATATGTGTTGTAATTATTATTGAGAATTTATCTAACTTTCATTTCACACTATAGAAATTTTTTAGCATCCTAATTGTTCTTCGAGTTTGAATTATATCGATGTATGATTTACACACTTAGAGAACTATAGAAAGATACAGTCAAAATTTTTGCATGGAAGAAACGATTAGTGTGGATGAATTGATAACTACAAAAATATCTTGAATGGGGTAGGATCATACCTTTTAGAATTGGAATGATACGGTGAATTTATGACATATAACAAACATTGATCTAACCTTTAATTCCATATGAAGTTATTTTTTTTCCTATTCAGTGGTATAATGTCTATAGATAAAAGCTGGATCTATTTATGAAATTGCTTATTGAATGATTATTGGAATGATGCGAAGATGTTTGTTGATAAAGCTAGAAACTTTGTTGACGAAAGGGACTGGGTAAGATATCCATATAAAAAGTGTGTGAATCTATTATTCTAAAATTTAGGAACATTGGAGGTACATATCATAGATAATGGATTTCACCCATTATACATAAATTGGGTATACCATGGTAAAGCAAATGTTTTCACTTCTAGGGGAATGGGGAGTATCTCTTGATGATAGAGATGAGATGGTGGATATTATATATGATTTCATTAACTTCTATAAAAGTGAAGAAATAATTCACAATGAAAGAAAGGGGAATGAGGACATATGTGAAGGGGACATTGGATCGAATCATAGTGATTGCGATGATTTATTTGCACAAATGAAAATAAAACTACATTCGGACTGCACATTATTCTCAACCTTAAACTTTATAATGAAACTCATACATTTGAAGGTGTTACATAAGTGGATTAATAAGTCATTCGATGCTCCCTTAAAGTTGTTAAAAGAGGCACTTCAAATGGATAGTAAATTGCTTGAGTCACATTATAGTACAAAGAAATGGCTCAGTAAGTTAAGGTTAGGGTATGAGTCAATCCATGTGCGTAAATATGAATATACACTTTTTCAAAAGAAAATGCTTTAAAGGATAATTATCCTATTTATGGGGAAAGCCGATGGATTAATAAAAAGACGAAAGAAAAAAAGTGCCTCAAAAAGAACTTTGGTATTTTCCATTGACTCCTCGGTTGAAGCAATTGTATGGGTTAAGGCATATTACAAAGGATATGACATGGCATCATATTGGTAGATTAATAGAAGATGGGGTAATACAACATCCAGTTGATAAGGTAATGGTCCACCAGTTAATGCATTTACCCGACAAAGTATTGTAGCGTGGTCTCGTTCATTTTTTATGGATATACCCATATGAGAGATATTTGAAAAAGTTAAAGGATTATGTCAAGAACCATCCTCAACTTGAGGGTTCAATTACAAAAGGATATGTTATTGATGAGGTATTAACATTTTATTCCAAGTATCTAGAAAGGGTGGAAACTAGATTCAATCGACCTGACTAAAATTGAGATGTAACATCCAAACATACAAAAAGGGCATTGTTAGTATTTCGATCTCAATGTCGACCCCTGAGAAAAAAGATTATATCTCACTTTGATAAGAAGGATCAAGATGTTGCCATATAGTACATCTTGAATAATTATGTGAAGATCGAAAAGTATCTTCGATAAGTTTCTATATTTATTCTTACAGTTCTCCTAAATAATTATAATGAACTAAAATACATATATTTTGTTGTGAGTATCGACAAAAGCTCAAATGGAGCAGTGCTAATAACATAGATGAGTTACAAAGAACAAAATTTCTCGCATAGTTTTACTCCAAGGCAAAAGTTTGTACTTTCCAAATGTGTTATATCAATCATATAAATGTTGTTCCCTACTTGTAATTTTTTCTAATTTAACTCTTCATAGAAATGTTATTTTTATGGATGTACTATTTACATAGAAATGATTCCCTTGAAGTCATTGAAGAGCTACTATTGTTAGCATCTGGCCCTAGTTTTACTATTATGATATACTTAGCATGTATTATTAATGGAGTGTGCTTCGTTGTTAAAACTTGGGATGTGAAGTATAAAACACAAAACAGTGACATTTCTATTTTGGGAGTTGATGGCGACATATTTTATGGTGTATTGGGGGACATTATAGTGCCAACTTATATAAATAACTACACTGTAATTTTATTTAAATGCAAATGGTTTGATACTGATCTTAGGAAGAAGAAGCTTTACATTGATAAGAACATTACAAGCATTTTCATCAATGGGCAATGGTACAAAGATGACCCTTACATTCTTGCAACTTAAGCATAACAAGTCTTTTATATCTATAATCTTCTTAATGGGCTAAATTAAAGTGTCGTCCATACTATTATGCATCACAACATATAGGATCTACCTGATAATGATATCAATGTACAAGACTCATCATTTCTACAGGAAAACAACTCCTCTAATTTAAACTTCATAATTGATCTTGGAGATTTTCATTTAGTCAACTTAAAGGATTAGAGAAATGGTCCTTCAATTATTTCACCTTCTAAGAATAATGGGTTTGCAACAAAGGGTGTGGACGTTTTCATTGACATGATAACAACTTTGAAGATGAAATAATTGAAGATTATATGGAGGATATGCTTGTATAATCTAATGATGGTGAAGAAATAGACAACTGTAAGGATGATTCGTTAGGTTTATCGACACTGAATCATATTAAGAAATAGAATTATTTTTTTGCATGGTAACTCATAATTATGTAAGAGTTATTATGCTATTTCATTATATGAATATAATAATTTGTATCTTCTCATTTGATTCAATTGTAGGCTTGTCTCTTAAATACTTACACAATATGTATTATTCCAATCATAGCAGACATCGAGGCACGACACCATAGAGGTGACGCTAGAGGGGACCTTCCATGTTAGCCCACTCATATTCCCTCACAGTTCGAGGGATCAGGTATCTTTTATAATTGTCCATACTTATGCTGATTAACTATTAAATATGATTTTATAGTATTGATACTTCTTGTTATTCATTAAAGTTGTAGCTCCGAGAAAGTATCGTCCGAATAGGTCCCTTAGGCTACACAAAAAGATGGAGAGGAGTAAGGGGAGATCGGTGCCTATACAGTTCGATACGACTGGTACATGGCATCCGGTTGAAAGAATGCCAGCCATTTCACCCATAACATAGGCAACATCATTTGATTGCACGTGCCGCCTTATTATAAATCATGGTGGTCAGTGCCCTAGTAATTACGAGACAAGGTTATGCAGGAAGTTTGCATAAGTATCCATCCCTTCTTCATCTTAACTTAGTTATATTTGGTATTGAAATTTTTGGATATAGTTCTCACTAATTTGTTAATTTTCTTTTACTACAATCCCACTTTAAGTTCCAGGGTATTACTGAGGCCAAGTAGGATAAAGCACTCAGTGGCTTGATGCGAAGTGCTGCTAACCTATATAAAGATAGAAAGTACAAGTTGAACAGACACTTTCTAGAGCACAGGGGCTATCGAGACCAGGATTTCATCCTAGATTGTGCTAGGTGCATTATGCCACGATCTGTCTCACCTCAGATGTCATACAACTGTGTGGATTTCTTTGACAATGATGACTACACGGTGAGCATTAATTTAACAAAATTATGTTAGTATTTCATGTATTCAAATTGTAAATGTAACTACATTATATGATTAATTCTAAATTTATAAGAGCTATCTAAGAGAAATGCAAATAATCGAGCAAAAAAGGTGGTGAATGATTTGCATGGATCAAAATCCATTATTGCACATCATTATGATAAGGTAATTCAATTTATTATTCATTATTTAAATGTATAATCTATTACTAATTCAATAATTATATTTATCATTTCTTTTCCTCGTAAAATATAAATAGAGAAATAAGAAAATCGATGAGCTGCAGTCAGTGTTAGAAAATTTAAAAGATTGGCACACGTATAGGATAGGAGAGTAGGTGCATCCAACCTCCATGGAGCAGTATGTAAGTACCTTAAACTTTATGTTTTAACATTTTAAATTTTCTTGTAGTTTATATAATTAATTCTTATTTTAAAAAATTAAGATGAGGATGACTAAGCTGGCAACCCAGCACGTGCAATCCACTATATCATCCACTAGCTTACCTGACACTCCTATACGAATTGATTAGACTGTCATTGGTAATAAGGTGCTTGTAAACTGGCTGGCTAGATGTACTGTTCATCGAGCACCTTTAGCTCTAGGGCGAGCTCTCACTGCATGCCCTAAGTGAGTGAGTTATAGGAGCAGCTAAGAGGAGTTTCAGCAGAATCGATTGTTAATTCAGGAGCAGTAGCAGCTTACTTAGCAATAGTATTAATTTAAGACATACTTGATGAAGCTGACATCCATATTCAAACAGCAGGGTTTCATGTTACCTATGTCACCATTTGTTGTTGTATTACATGGGCCAAGTAGATTTGCAACTACAACCCCTACCCAGCTAGGTAGTACATCCCAGCCTGCTGGTTCATCCTAGCCACCACCTTCTATGTATCATCCACGTCACCAGGAGGATGATAATGATGATAGTCTTAGCACAAATGATGATATATCAGGTTATTTGTATTTTCCTTCTTCTTAGATTTTGTATTTAGGATTTTTTTATGTACAAATATTTATAAGAATCATGTATATACAATTTTTTATTTGTATAAAAAATTTTACAATTATTTTATAAGTATTCCATTTTTTATATAGATTATGTGATTTTGTTATATTGATACCGTTAGCATATTTGAAATAAAAAATATTATTATATAAAATTATAGAATTTAAGTTATAGAATTTAAATGATATAAAATTATGTTAAAAATTATCAAATTAACTTGATTTATTCAAAATAAAAAGTACTATCTATATTATTAAATATAATATACTAATTGCTAGACATTTTTTAAAAAAATTATTATAAACTTTTAGTAATGACTATGCCGTCGTTGAAAGTTAAACATTTACTGACGACAATTATTATCGGTAAAAATTTAATTTTCAACAATGACATAGTCATTACTAAAAGCCTTAAAATTTTAAATTTGAAATGGCTTTTAGCGATGACATAATTTTTACTAATAACAAAAATGTCATCAATGTAGTTTGTTTTAGCGACGAGCCTATACCGACGATATTTTCAATGACGACTTTTACTTTCTGTGGTAATCGAATTATTTTCGGTGATAATATTTGTTGTCGCTGATGATTTCTTTTCCTATAGTAAGTATCTAAAAACTTCACAAAAAATATGTGTGGATACTCAATATGCAATAATATTACAATGAAGTTTTCAGCTCAAAATAAAGTCATTTGGCTATCCAAATTAAATAGGCAAAAATAATTAATTATTTTTTAAAAAATTAAAAAATACTCAAAAATAGCTCAGAAAGTGAAGCTCGAAAATTGCATTTTAGAAATATTATATATATATATATATATATATATATATATATATATATTATATACATAATAATGTCTTAATGCATTTTAACACTTTAAATGCAAAAAAATTCCAAAGAAATTGCATTTAATATCTATTTCAATAATTGAAAATCTTTTGAAATAGTAACCATGACTTTATATATATATATATATATGTAAACAGCAAACAAGGTATATCTATGAACATACAAAACACACAAACACATATAATGAATTTCAAATACTAAACAAAAGCCATACAGAAATGTCAAACTAAGAAACATATATGAACCAAAGGCATCAAAGTATATCTATAAAATGTTAAATATATATACAGACAAAACAAGATTCAAAACGCAGACATGTATATACAAAATGCTATATTCAAACACTAATGCCAAACATACATACATACATACATACATACATACATACATATATATATATATATATATATATATATATATATATATATATATATATATATATATGAAAATTGGATGAAATAAAATTCATCCAAAAACAAATATAATATGTGGATAAATCATTCAAAAATTTCTCATACATATGATGTTTGTATTTTATTTATAATAAAATTAATGTATATATAAATGTAACAACAAAATAAATAAAATAAGGATTATGAAATAATTTTGAGATTCATAGCAAAATTTATCTAGAATATTTTCATTACATAATATATAAAACTATTCAAAAATAAAATTTTATTCTTGAATCCATAAAATAATATATTCAATCCACATGATTCAAAAGTTCTAATACCAATTGTTAAAGTTAAATTTATAAAAATAATATTCCAAATTGAATCATGCAAAAAGAATAATATTAAAGTGAGAAAAGATTTATTATTATTTAATGAATCTATTATGAGTAAGTATGAAATTAAGATTTGTCACAAGTCATAAGTTATATGCAATCGGTTTTAATTACAAACTTTAATAAAGATTTACTGCTCTTGTCAGCCTTAAATGAGAACTTGATTTAGGAGATTTTTTGACACTAATGGGAAGTATGCAGAATTAATCATAAAGTTCAAAAGTAACAACCCTTATTTATATTAATAATATTAATGGGTTGACTTATCATTGAGAACTACTTATTATCACATTAGTTGAACTTAGACTACTATTAGATTCAAATTATTCAATTACTTTAATATTGGGTCAAACCCTTTATATTTTATTTTATTATTGAATTAATAAGTTTACAATAGAAAATCTAACAATTTTCTCATCAACCAAATTGCTATATGACTATCATTCTATCATTTCTTAAATATTTAATTCATGGCTTTATTACGAATAATTTGTCTTTCTCATTTGAGATCTATTTATCTAAATTGTAGGAAGTAACTGACGAAGATGACAGTCATTTAATGGAATTGAGAAATGCCAGTGGTAGATAACATTCAACGTTGTCCTATGTCTAATCTTGTATTATACATACACGTATACGTGTGTGTATAATCTCACTTGAAAATCACATATATGCCGTTGATATATATTAAACTCTAGTCTAATATCGAGATATTGTGACGTATATATATAATTTTTTTAAATATTCTCGTTTATTTGAAAGAAAATTGATGGAAGATTCTAGTAATTTTGATGGAGAAAATAAGGATATACAACACAGCATCCATTTTGGATCGTCCGTCAGTGTCCACAAAGTTATTGACACTAGCATTTTGGACCGTCCATAGTTGAGGAGACTTAAGGTTAAAACTCGAGACATATTCCTAAGTCCTCATCGCAAACAACAGAAGCACGTGGAACGGCTCATATCCATCGTCCGAGAAATTCTTTTGCTTTCAAAGTCTTCCATAAACACATTTGTAGGGAAATATTCGTCATAAAAAATATTCAATTTATTGTAGAATGTTATGCCCTTGAAAATATTATTCGATTTCTTATTTTTACATATATTTGTCAAATAATTTTTCCACTTCTATCTTTACAAAAAAAATCTATTTGTTACTTAATATGCGAAAAACAATATTATTTACGAGTAGAACATGTTTTTCCCCTAAGATACTATTATTTTATTATTATAGGGTATATAAGGTATATAAATGACATAAAGTTGTTTATTTGAAAAAAAATTTTCCTGTTTCACAAAAAAAAAAAAATGTAATGTAAATTTTGTATCATGCATGTGTGCTGGTATTGCATATTTTTAGGTTCTGTGAGTTAGAAACACTACTGCTCCACTGGCAGGGAGAATATTAAGTTTTCTGAATTGAAGCATGTATCCATATGCAGCCACCGTAACCAGGGCAGCCACCAGATTACATAAGAAAAAGTATATATTAGAAGTGGACATTCCCACTTTCACTGGTTTTCCTTAATTTGCTGATTCCCAATGGCAGGCCATATTGTTTCGGTTTTCAACAAAATTGATTGGCCAACAACACTTCACATCTCCAATATTAGGTATAGTCTACGGTGCACTATTTTTTTTTAAGTGATACGAGTAATTAAATTATTAAATATATATATACACACACATAAAATTATGTGATTGAATTTAGGATATGGAATAAGATAAAATTTTAATATCATATGCTGTTTAAATTAAAAACTATCTGTTAAGATGCACTACTTTTTTTAGTGGTGTAGATTTGCACCATTACATCAATTGTTATGATTTAAACAAATTTAGTTGAGATCTATTATTATTTTAAAGTTAATTAAGTTATAATTATTAATTTAGTGATGTAAATTTATACTATTAAAAAAGTAATGAACCTCATCACTATTATCCTCCTTATATAATTTTCCAATTTAAGCTTTGCTAATTCAATACGAAAGGGAGTCAATTGTTCTCGAGTTGGTGTAATTCTCTTGTTTTTTTATTTTTTTTAATGAGATTCCCTTGCGGATTTTGATTAAAAAAATTAGTGTGCATTTTATTCCGCGTATGTACAACAAATCAACAATTAAATTATATATTTTCAATTTACAATTCTTGCATCTTATTAGAAGTCAATGCTTTTTGTACACCACGAATGTGAAGTTCTTGATGCTGCATCCTTCAAATGTAATGGAGAAAATTGTTGATATAATTTTCTAATCTGATATTAAAAATCAATATTAATATATGAATACAAATAAAGTATTGCTTCATTGAAAAACAAACTGAATCAAACAAATAGGAATCTGGAAGGAAGAAATTTTTTAACAGTGGAGACGTGCAGCACAAATTTAGAGTGCGCAAGTCAGATTTTTAGGTATTTACGTGACTTTCTTTTGAATCTTTTCTCACATGTTCAACTGTTATTTTGAATTAATTAAGTCTGTGATTATAATTACATTATGGTCTATTTTATACTTAAGATATTTTCATATATTTTTATCAGGTACGGCACTAAACTTTTTTTGAAACTATTTTGAATTAAGATTGTGGGGATAATTACGTTAGGCCAATCGCAGTCAGCATTGCTTACGATGCATAAAAATGTGAAAACTTTTAAAGTAAAATTGTGATAAACAATTAATAGTTGTAGAATCAAACATAATTACAATATAATTAAATGATATTGCATGATAGAATTCGACCAATTAATGGAAACTATGAATTGGTGAGTAATCTTGATTCTTTAACCATTTGTATTTTATTTAAGAAATGAATATGATATATCATTAATGTAGTAATGCATTAGTATACAACTAAATCTAATTATTAATTTATTATTACATAATATATTAAATTTAATTTCTAAAAAATTAAAATATAATAAAACTCAATAATATATCAATCCACCACGACAATTATAATATCTCCCCTTTATTTACCACAAACATCAGTATCATGCAATTCCTTGGAAGGGACAAATGGAGATAAGAATGTACTCTTGATGCCTTTCCTAAGCATAAAGAAAACTTGTCTGCTTTCTTTATTCTACCTTTTGAGTGAAGGAGAAGTTTACTTATTTATTTATTTTATGGAGTTGTTAGGGTTTGGGTTAAAAGTTTAAATTTGATTTTGGTATAAATTTATTTTATTTTATTATTTATTTATATATTATTCTATTAATAAAAATTTATTTAAATTCTTTTGTTAGTATTAAAAATTGTAATTATTATTATTTTTTAATAATATATCTACTTCTTATTAAATAATAGTAAAAAATATTTTATATTAATAATAAATTAAATTTAAATTCTTGAAAAAAGTATGACAAAATTTTGGGAGTGTTTAATAAACATCTTTTTTAATTAACTTTTAATTGATTTGAGTACTTTTAAATATTTGAATAATTTAATCATTTGATTGGAATGTTTGGAAAATAATTGTTTAATCAATTTATTGGCCCTCAATCAATTATTTTAAAAAGTTAAAAATATTTTTTTTTTTAAATAAGTGATTTGCATTTAGTATGTTTAAAGACACCCTTACCCATAGTTATACAATATTTTATGCTTCTATCCTTGATAAATAAAAAAACAAATTATAATTATTTATTTCTTAAAAAATTTAATTCATATAATAAATTATAATTATTTATATTTTAAATAAAAATTAAATAAGTATAATGCATTATATAAATATACCCATAATAATAAAAAATATATGAATATAATTATATCTTTTCTAACAAATTGTATAAAAAAAGAGAATATATATTTTATCTTGTATATAATACTAAAAAATGTATTGAGAAATTTATTAATATTTTATCAAAATATATCGTTTAAATTAAAGAACAAGACATATGAAAAAAAAATAAAAAAATGAAATACCATTACTTGTGAAAGATAAGTTTTTATACTAAAATGCGTAAGTAACTAATATTTTTAATGATAAATATATTGATTTTAAATTTAGTATTAAAAATGGTTAAAAATACATTTTAATAGTTATTATATTTATAAAATATTATAAGAGTTTCTTTACTAGAAAATTATAATTGTTTTTTTTAAATCAAAATCAAATAAATAAAAAATGTTATAATAATTTTTTTAAAATTTAATATAATAAATAATATATTATAATCTAAAATATCATTAAAATAAAAGAATACTCCAATAAATCACAAAACATACATATGTCCTTATATATCATTTTATATACAAATAAAAAATTTTACCAAATATTCATAAGCTTTTTTTAGTGTAAATAATTGATAAACTAGTTAATAACTTATAACTGATAAGTTAAATGTATTGAAAGTATTTAGTAAAAACTAGCCAAAAAGCATAAATAAAAATATAATTATTTGAAATTTAATTAATTATATTTATGAAATTACATATTTATTTATATTGATGAAAATATGTCAAGTATTTATTTATATAAGTAGGATGTAGGTTATTATTGAATTAAAAGAAGAGTAAAAAATTTAAGAAAGTTTTTATAAATGTTTTTAGCTTATAAGCTAAAAGTTATCTTATAAAATTTATCAAATAAGAATTTATTTTTTCAAATAAGCTAATACTTCAAATACTTCTAAAAGTTAACTTATAGTTTATTAATAAAATTAACAAGATATAAACTAATTTATTTATAGAGCCAAATATATACTTATACAAATAGCTAATACTTAGAGTTGTTGAAAATCACTTCTAGGGTGTGAGCTAGGATTTTTGTCAATAGATTTCATGGATTCATGCCTTAAAATTAAAGAAACATTTAAATGTGGATCAACTTTAACTCAATCCACAATCAAATCAATGTGAGCTAACTTGCAGACGGGTTAGTCTCCCCCGTAAAATTTTTTAAATTCTTAATTTCTTAATATTATTTTTTATATAAGCATAAATTTCAAATTTAGACAAAATTACACTCTCCTCTCTCACTTTTAATTAGATAAGATTACACTATGAATTATTTATAAATAATATTGTTATTTTATAGATATTTTATAACTTATTTATGTATGCATAGTATTTTTTAAGAGTATATTAATTAGATAAGATTACACTATAAATTATTTATAAATAATATTTTTATTTTATAGATATTTTATAACTTATTTATGTATGCATAGTATTTTTTAAGAGTATATATATGTATTATTATAATTTATTTATGGATAGATATGTAGTCCTTTAAAATATTTTTAAAATTTTTAAATTAAAATATTTTAAAATTAAATAAAAAAAGAAAAAATCTCACTAACTAGCCCATTTATCTAAAAGCTATATAGAACTAAACTTAGACCTTTAAAATAGAGGCTTATGAAATTAACCCACTTAGACCGGCATGCAGATAAGTCAAGTTAAATAGACTAATAACTATAATAATACTACTAATTAGTCAAATTAGTTAATATAATCAATTATTAACTAAGAATTAATGCAACCAATAAACCACTAATATAGTTAATTAATTGTTAAATAGGATTTATAATCCTTTTGTGAAAAGATTTTTTGCATTTTAAAGAGCAAATTTGAATACAGTCCATGCAGGGATATATTGACAAAATTCAAAATTTCAACTTATTTATGTTAGTTGATTATCACTCAATTTATGTATAAATATGGGAAATTTTTTCAAAATAATATCAAGTGTCACTACATTATTAAGAATGCCAATGATAGAAAAATTATTGTATTAAAATATCTTCACAATTAACAAAAATTAAACATTTTGAGAATTATTTATCTTATACCAACTATCATGTTATTCATGTCACTAAGCAAATAAACATCAGTGGACAGATATCAATCAAACATCAACATTTATTTTTATATAATAATATTTTTGAAATTATTTAGAAAATTAAAATGATGAGTCATAAATATAACCAATATCTATTTCGACATCATAATATCTTTAAAATTATTGAAAAATTTAAAGTATCGATTTTTCACTTAACCAAAGTTAAGATGTATGATATTTAAAGGTTATTACGAAAATAAGAAAACTTAATATTGCCAATTTTAGAATTAATCAACATGTAAAGGCATTGTAAAAGTATGGTAAGAAAAATGTCAAACTATAACATATTAGTTTTGAACTTAATCAACTTTTAAGTTATGATAGTTACGAGGTTATTGGAAGGCCATAAAAATTTAAGATATCAATTTTATATATAATCATCATCCAAACGTATTTTAAAAGGCTGGTTAAAAAATGTGAAAAGTAAACACATCAATTTTATACTCAACTAACATCTAATAGTACGACAATCACCAACTACTTAAAAAAATGATCTTTCATAGGATATCAATTTTATGTTAATAACCAACATCTATTTTTTTTTCAAACTACCTATATATTTCACACCAAATCTTTAAATGAGACATCTCTATGAAACCTTTGCCTTTATTATCTAACTCGAAAGCTTGGGTGGAAGAGAAAAAAGGCCATCCATCCTTGTTGAAGGATCTCATTTATTTTCTAATATAATTTTTAAGGAATGGATGGCATATGCTTCAAAGAGGTTCACAATATTTCTAAATATATGGCTAGGATTAGTAAGTTATCCTCATATTTCATCCAAACTCTAGGGCTAGTAATGGAGAATAATGTATTATCAAGACTTTTAAATTGCAAATGAGACAAATAGAGCAATCTTCAACATGTAAGAATTTGTAACATTAAGGATGAGCCAAATGATACATATATTTGTAAATTTAGTTTAGGTATTACATTATAACACTTATTGATTTTGTTGTAATAGTATTCAAGATTTCATGTATTTTTAGCATAGGTTGATGACTATTTTGTAAAACATGTATATGAAATGATTTGAAAAATAATAAAATGTTAGAATAAATTTTTAGAATTGTTTATCTCCTCTTTTTATTTGTATATTCGCCATTTGAATTAAAAAATGGATGATCATAACCAAAATAACTATCATTGATGTCTTATTTGGCATTTTGAATATAAAATAGATTATCGTAACTAGATTGCTAATAGCATTGCAATTTGATATTAATTAAATTTATATAAAATCTCAGTTACTCTCTATATATAAGCTATTTGATTACATATAGCACAATTGATTAAAAAAATTCCTTATGATATGAAATTGAATTTTTACAAATAACTAACAATTAAATTCATAAAAGCAGTGATATTTTAAAAAACACGAGGAAATTTTAAATGTCATTTTAAAAAAATATCAATATGTTTTCATCACATGAGAATTTAGACATTAGTAAAAAATAATTAATATTTAAAGTTATTAAAATGGTGGTATTTTTTAAAATATGAAGTATCTTTGGACATTAATTCTTAAAAGAAAACCATCATGTTTTGTTTTCCATTAAACTTTAGATATCAGTTCCTAAAATTAGTGATGTCTAAAGTTGTGAGAGTGATAATATTTTTTGTACTATAAATAAAGTATTTCTTTTTTTTTTCATTATCACTCTCATTCTCCTTCTTATTTGTTTCCAAGCTTGAACTTCGTCTTTGTCTAGCTTCTTCTACAAAACCCTAGATGTCACTTTGTCCTTCACCATACATTAGTAAACTACCAATATTTTTTCAATTAACATCAATCGTGAAGCAAATTCCTTATTCTAGGTCACTAGTTTAAAACATAAGAGGTGTTTTTCTTGTTTCTATTTCTCAGATTTTCACCTTTTCCATTTCTCTAATTTTTTAGACAAATTTTTAAGAGATTTTTATTTATATTTCTTTTGTATAACTTGTAAAGTTATATCTAAGTTTTTTATACTTATTATGTATTTGATAAAATATTGCAACAAGTTCAAAGTTAGTTAAATAATGATAAGAAAGGGAGAAAAAATGGAAAAAGTCCATAAAAATAGTCATTTTTCATAATTTCGAAAGGGCAAATCTTTTTGGTGGTTTACAAATAAATTGGTCTCCAGAAGTTATATGAAATTAAAAAATTGGCCTTAAATGAATAACTAAGCACGAAGTATAATCTTTTAAAATTTTTAACTTAAAAATAGAATGATGAGTTTATTTAATTTTTATTATAAATATTCTGGCATGAAAGTTAAAAACTAACATTAAAAAATATTATGTAAATATTTTATTTCAATCATTTTAAAAAAAACTAACATGAAATATAAAAATAAGATATCAATTTTTTAGCAAAAAATCAACATCATTAGTGAAAACAATAATTCTATGTGAACAAAAAATAGGATTCAAAATTAAGTTTCAAATACAAATCAAGAGTTATCATTAAATATAAAATGGTATGGTAAATTTATAAAACTTGGCATAATGGATATAAAAGATTCAAAACTTAACTTTAGATCTCATTTTCAGTACCTATAATATTTTTGTTATAAGAAATTGATATGAAATGTAAAATATTAAAAAAAATTAAAAGAAAAGACATTTTTTGGCAAAAAAAATGTGTAACCTTCTTTCATTCACCAATATAAAAAAAGATATATGACAACACTCAATATAACGCCAATTGAAAATTGACATATAATCTATTACACACCTAACATTTTTTTGCATTTTTGTAATAGTGTATATGTATGTGTATGTGTATCTATATGTGTGTGATCTTATTGATTCTTTTTAAAACAAATTAAAATTTAACTACTTATATTAATGCTACATTTAAGAAATAAATTTAAAAACACATTAATTCCTAAAAAAATTTCATTAGAAAATGGAATCTCATATATGGTTAAAGATTCATACAAATTATTTCAAATGTTCTCAAATTTATTCTAATATAGATATTAAATTAAAAGAGTTTTTATTTAATGTATATATTGTTGCAACCTGTTTCTAGTCATGATCAATGTAGATCCTAATACTTGATTTAACTAGTAAAGTTACTATCTCAGTCGAGTAAATTGTTAAAATTTGCAAGATCATTTAATTAACTCATACAAAGGAACTATGATTATTATAGCTTTAAGGGAGTAAATACTTTTCCCTATGTTAACTATAGTCTATCCATGTTGTAATATCCCTCACTATATAACACAGTCCCTTATATCTTTACTCAATATTAACTATCATTACCCAAACTATACTATTTATCTCCCCAATAATATACTAGCACAATATAAGTTATCAAATTTACAACATATTTTTACAAATCAAAGTTATATACTTTTTACCTTACCATGTGAAGATTTAAATTATCACCTTAAACAAGTACTAGCCTAACCACATTTGGTAGTTGCAACTATTTAACATTTTTGTCCTTTAAAGGTTTCATACTATCACAAAATTATGTACAGTCATACTGTATATTGCATAAATTTATAAAAATTAGCATTATCTATAAGAAAGTAGTAAATTTTTTTTGTGGTTCTTGATTAACCTTATACCTTTTATAAGCTTTATCCTTGTTCTTCTAAGTCCAATCTTAAACCTTCCTTAAGTTATTTCCCTCGAAATTGGTTTTTGAACAATCAACATGTCCTATTACATTATTTTGCAAACTCATCAATCTCAATTGGAATCAACACCTATGCTTTTTCTACATGGTCACATAATAATGCATAGCATAGTTATAATTCAACGAATTATAATTGCATTCATAGTAAATAATAATTTCCTCACACCTATAATGCATAGTTATGCCAAATATAATAATTCTATTTAATCCATATATCATTACATTATTACAAATAATAAAACCAAGTGAATGAGAAATGTGCAATAATCTCTTTCCATTTATTATAGATCTATATATTGGTTCTTGATGTTTTACTCAATTAGCATTATTCTTTAATGATTAGGTCCATCCTTACCTTAACTACATATCATTTAGAGTAACAACATCATCCAACTATGAAAAGCAAGGAGCAATGATTGATTATTTAGGCCCCAATTGTTAGCCATTTGTTATAAAATGAAGATTTAAACAAAAATCCAATACAATGGTTGACCATTTCATGAATAATGGGCATGCATTTTACTGGATTTCTATAAAATTCTTATTGCAAAATTATTGTTTATAAGGCATGCTTACCCCTTTCAAACCTATCTATTTCTCATTTTAAGCTTACCAAATCATTAATAGGTCTTATAGGAATCTAGTTTGAGTCATTAATGTTGTTAAATGCTACCTAAAACACCATAAATTGAAGATTTCCTTAAGATACCAAAAATGCTTAACTTTTCTACTAATACCTAAGTTTTTATCAAGGATTAAATTAGAATATTCACTTACCTCACCTAAAGGAAGGTTAGAAAGGTTAAATCTATTGCTCTCCTACCCTAATCATGCAAATTTTTTAAAGTGCTAGGTTAGGGTTCCATTTTTCCTTCTAAATTCAAAATAAGCTTTATCTAATGCTAAAGTGAAAGAAATGGTGTAAAATTAACAATGATTTGAGAGTTCTTACTTTGATTACATGACAAATTTAGCTTAATCTTTAGCTCTTCCTCCATAGTTCAAAGGGATCTTTAAAGAAGTCAAGACGTTAAAAGGAAGAAAGTGAGAGGAATGGGGTTTCAGAAAGAGAGGAAAGAATGAAGGCTTTGGGGCGATTTTAAACCTTATATAAGCACAGGAGTATTTTCTTTCGTGGTCCATATTTCCTCATACTCTTATACATTTCTACTCACATGTAATCAATGTCCCTTTTTAAAATTTTCTTATTATCCACTTGTTATATTTTCGTATATTTCTTTAAATGTCTTTTCCTTTTTTTTAAGTTATAAATAAGATAAAATAAATAAGTGTTTAAAATGCATAAAAAATTCTAAAAGTGTAACATATACACTAATGTTAAAATATTTATTCTACTAATAACTATAATTGTAAGAAATATAATATTATGAAAATAGTTGTATATGCCACAAATAAGAAAGAAAAATTAGCATTTTAAAACAAGTGAAATATAATTTAAGATTTTTATTAGCATGAATTTGTTTTGTAAAGGTGGCTGCAAATACAAGATAATATCAAGAAAATATAATAACAATAAAAATAATAAGATATAAAATAATAATGAAATTTTCACCAATTATATAAAACAATAATAATTACTATTAAGATGGTTAGCCTTGTGGTACTCTTCATTTTAAAAGTCATAGATTCAATACAAAAGAGGTGTCAATTCATGATCATTGAATAGGTAGAGAATTTTTAGAATTGCTAAGTTATGATAATGGGCTTATTTTTTAAATAGCGATAGTTTTACTCTTTCTTTTTCATAATAATAATAATAATAATAATAATAATAATAATAATAATTTGATAAATAAATACATTAAATTATGTGCAAGTAAATCATAAGTCATTTATGACTTATTTAAAATTTTATACTTAACCATAAATAGATAACACGATAAATAATGAGTGATGGAATCAATCTAATTCATCCTTATTCATCTATTTGTCAAATACTTTTTTAAATTGAGCCATCAGCATTAATCAACATGTTGTAAGTAATTTGTAAAGCAATTAATATAAATTTAGTAAATGTTGTTCAACATTTTGATACTTATGGTTAAAGTTACATTTGAAATATATTAAGAGTAAATTACATTGTTCTTGTTGAAGTTAGGCCTAATTACATTCCTTTCTCCCTGATTTTATGAAATATACACATCTTTCCCTTACTTTTGTAAAACCCATTGTACTTCCTTATTTAATGTTATTAATATGTAATCATTTTACTCTCTCATTTGTTAGTGAAAGTTGACAAAATTTTATATAAATTTAAAGGTCCTAGTAAACAAAAGAAATAAAGGTAAAGAGAAGAAGAAATTATTAACTCAATAGTAAAAAGTTAATTTTAATTCTAACATACTAATTCAAAGTAATTAATAGCGGTGATTTCATGAAAAAGTGCTTTTAAAAAATAATTACTTCAAAAAGGAAATTTTTTTGAAAAATAAAAGGCACACTTTTCAACTTCATGTTACATCACCTTTTTGAAGAAGCATTAGATTAGAGTGCCATACTCTTACAATCTACAATAGAAATTCTCATAAATCATAATTCTCTACATTTTCTTTGTTTCCTTCTTGTACTTTCTTTCATTTGAAAAGAAAAAGGATTCTAAATGGATGGATAGATATATCTTATTGTGGAAACCAATATGTGCCCAACATGATAAACTATATGTATTATGACCCTTTCCAAGAATTCTCAATTAAATTACATACTCTACTATCTTTTTAATTGATTCAACCATATTCATCAAAGTAAGATGTTATGATATTGATACTTGTCATATAATTCAACATGGAGAGTCCATTTACTAAGAATTATTCATTATATTAAAGTAAATATATGGCATCTAAGATTCTTCTAACATAACAATAAATATGTTCATATCCTAAATCCAAAAATCGTTAATGAATCCTTGCATACCAAGTGCTCAAATCACATTACATTGATTAAGTTTACTTGCTCATTTAAGAACTTGCTTTCAATAAAGTTGATTATGTGCAAATCATTGTTACGATTTACTACCTATTATTGAGAAACAACAATGATAAATATTGTCTAACTAAAAAAGTCAAACTAATTATAGTCTTAAACACTTAAATAACTTATAATTTTCTCATAAAACAATTTTAATTAAAAGCAAAAGGTTGAGTCATCACATGTGCACATGCAAAAGCTTCTTATTTGTCAATTTCTCCAAAGGTAAAGCTAATTCCATAGTTGGATCAAGCAAAAATGCAAACAAAGCAAAGTTCAATGCTAACCATTATTAAGCAAGATATATGATCAGTTATATGACAATTTTATGGCATTAAATCTAAAATAGAGAAAATATGCATTAAAAATCCTAACAAAAAGTATCAAACCAACAAAGATTATATTTTTCTCAGTAAAGAAGAAGACAAAACTAAATTCCACAATTAAAACCACATAAACGTTAAACTTAGAAGTATATGAACATGAATTTATAAATCCAAAATGGATAAATATAAACTCAAAATCCTAGAAAAAAGGGCAAAACACCAACAAAGATTATATTTTTCTCAACAAAAATTAAAACCCATATATTGATCAAAACCCACAATTATCCTACATGCAAATATTACATTCAAATAGCTACCCAAATATGAAAAATAATCAATCTTTTCATTCCAATCCTAAAACAAATTAACTGAAAACAATTGAAGGATTAAACTTACCTAGCTTTTAAGTACCCTACCTAGTTAGAAACATACAACCAACACCCATCTCCTATTGTTGTTTCTTGTGTGATTTATCCATAACAATGTATAAATATTAAATTGAAAGGAAATCACTACAAGGAAATGTAGAAAAATTGGGAAAAATGATGAAAGATTAGGTTAGTAAGAATACATACTTACCTTAGAAAAGAAAGAAACTCTGAAATTTTTAGGGCCTAAAACAAATGAGGTAAAGCTTTTGTCTCTACCTATTCTAAATAAAGGCGCTAGCATCTTCTCAAAAGGGTTAAGTAATGCTATCAATCATTGTTAGATCCAAGGGAGATTTAGTGAATTTCTCAAAATTGGGGGGAATGCCAATGTAATTTACCTAAATATTAAGTATGAATGTCTTAAGAGTTCTAATATAAAATTTAGGATTTTACAATTCTTTAATTAAAGCCAACATATGGGGTGCAATTTCTATTGAAGTTTTTTTTCTATTTAAAGTTAAGTTATTATTTTGACTTTATTTTAAATTTACTTTATTTTATTTTCTACTTTTTTAGTATATTGACAGTTAAAAAGTTTGAACCCATCATGTCTAATATACTAGTTAAGTGATTAAGCTCCTTTAAACTGTAAAATGTATTCTAGAGAACAAAGTATAAAATCACGATCTTTAACAAGAAAATCAATTTAATCCAACACATTTCCCAATATAATGTCCAGTGGCCTAATATGATTTTTTTGGCCTTACTTGACTAACTCATTAAAAAAATTGGTCAATTACAATTTATAAAGTAAAATAGATATTCTTTTAATCTAACTTAATCCAATATCACTTGAACTACCTTTCTTTACATCTAGAATTTGATCTATAATCATTATATGTACACATCTAATAGTTTAATAACTTCTTCTTTTAAAATAATAATAACAATAATACAAGCTACCCATAGGCCCTTGTGAGTTTGACCATTTTTACCTATTTAAAATGAATGTTTAGGCGGACAAGTTTGCATGGGCTTGGCTTGGCTTGCGCACTAGTTTTACATGTATAACTTTAAATAAGCTTAATCTCTATTTAAGTTCATCACCATTAATTCACCATTTAATGACTTATATTTTTTGCATTTTCAAGACATGTTTTAATGATTACAAAATTTTCTTAAAATTGAAATTTTCATTTAAAAGTATTATTATAAATTTATATTTTTTATATTTAATATATAGAAATTATAAGTTTCATGCTAAGTAATTAAAATTTAAAAATATATAATTATAAAAAATATATAATTTCCTATTAGCTATCAATAAGCCAACCACTTTTATGTTCTAATTACCAATTAATGGAATAAAATGACTTTCATAATTACATTTGATATAATCATTCCATTCCATTTTTATTTTTGATACATTAAATAATATTTTAAAATTTAATCTACCAATTGTTCTGATAAGATTGCCAAGTCAAAGTCAAATTGGTTTAATAAATCAAACTTATATATATATATATATATATATATATATATATATATATATATATATATATATATATATATATATATATATATATGCGTATATATGTGTGTATGTGCATGCGCACCTACAGGTGCATGTGAGCGCACATGTGTTTATGTGTGTGTGTGTGCATGCACATATAAAAGTATAAAAATCAAGCATATTTTGATAAAATACAACAAATTATTTAAGATAGAATTTGATAACAATCACCAATGTTTTAGGATAAATTTTTTATTTAACAATATTAGTCTAAGTTTATTATTAATTATTAATAATTTTAAATTTCACATCAAATAATAAAAATTTAAACACTAACTATTGTAAAAAAAATATAAATGTGTCTAATAGATAACAAGGTGTTGTTTTGTTTCAATTGAAGAAAGCAAAAGTAATTAATAAAGAGAATAAAAGGAAAGAGAATGAATACTTTAAAATTATCCATACTTTCTTTGGTTCAAATAATAAATGAAATCAAGTTTTCTCGATTCCCTCGTTGACAATTGATATGAGGTGATATTAATTTTTTATTATTATTAAAATAAGTATTATATTTACTATTATAATTATTATCTTATTACTTATTATTCTTTTACTGATATCATATTATAAATATTATTAAAATTTATTTTTATTATTTATAATTATATTTATTTTTGTTTGCTACTGATTATTATTTTTGTAATTATTTATTATTTTAGTAATGATAGTTGTTAATATATTATTATTACTATTTTTCTTTCATTATTTATTATTATTTTCTTATTAATATTAGTATCATTATTATTAATATTTGGAATAGTTTTATTTTTTATTATCATTACTATTATTAAATTTTTTATTTTTAATCATCATTATTATTATTATTATCTTCATCATCATCATCATCATTATTAATGATGATAAACCTAAAGCTTCAAATGAGGGAAGTTGATTTCCTTAGAAATTAGGGGAATTATCAATATTCTATTTGGAATAATTCTATCAAGCATGGCATTAATGATATATTGGGAGTGTACTTAAAGGTTATTATTAAGTCTAATTTAGTCGAAAAGTAGCAATTCAACTGATTTCTGACTACCATGGGATTTTCCTAAGAAAGATTGCCCACTAAGCAGAATGACTAATAGTTAAGAGAATTTAAACATGTGATTAAGGTGAGTTATAATAATTTTATCCAAATCCTTATGATTAATTGAGTTAATCTTTGCTCAGCCTTAGCATTATCCTTTGATAGATGAAATGCATGTTTATTACATAATGACACTTTTTGACCCATTATTCCACATATAAATTTTGGATTATTTAGGGTTTTCTTCTTAGTAATAAATTTTAGGATAAAATTATTAATTTCATCCCTATAATTTTATAACATTGATAAAATGATCCATGAATAATATGAAACGGCCAATTTTATTTTTGAATAATAGTTTCCATAGATAATTTCATCCTTTCTATAGATAATCAGAAATGAAATTATTTTAATGGATATGTATATAATGGCACTTTTTGATCCATCATTCTCCGTATGATTGTTTGATTATTTAAGGTTTTCTTCTTAGTAATAAATTTTAGGATAAAATTATTAATTTCATTCCTATAATTTTATATTGATAAAATAATCCATGAATAATATGAAATGGCCAATTTTATTTTTGAATAATAGTTTCTATAGATAATTTCATCCTTTCTACAAATAATAAAAAATGAAATTATTTTAATAGATACGTATATAATGATGAAATTATTTATATGAACTATTATTCATAAATAAAATTGGCTATTTAATATAATTTAAAAATTATTTTATTAGTGTCATACAATTTTATATATGAAATTTATAATTTTATCTAAATGTTAGTGCAGGGAAAAAGAAAGCAAAATGAAAGTTTAGTGGAAAATATAGGAAAAAATCTGGTCTGACAATGGGAAATTTTGATTGGATTCGGATTCTCTTCTTATTCTTCTATTATTTTCTTATTATTTTTAAGAAATAAAAATATAATTTTTATTATGTACTCTATTATTTTTTTAACAAGGATCCATAATTTTAAATAAAAATAATTTTATATTTATCTTTTTCAAAAATTCACTTGATGTATTTTTTAGGAAATGGACCTAATCTGTTTCCATCTTGTTTCCCTATAAATTTCATGTTTTGTTCGCTGGCAGAAAAAACTCAGTGAGATCCGTGAAAGATGATTTGAATAAACAAGGTTTGGTGATTGGGCGGTAAATTTTTGCGTCGTCCAATACGAGCTAATCACTTTTGTTGCTAAATCATAAATGATGGAGTTAGAGATAGTAAGAGGCTAAAACCCTCTAGTACTTTACCCCATGTACAAAAAACCTCCTAGGATTTGAAAGGTGGGGGAGGGGGGGGGGGGGAGGGAATTTACTCCATATATTTTTCACTTGATGAAATCTAGACCCTACTCTTAAATTTGGTGTTTGCTACGGTACTCCGGAGGATTTCAAACCCGGAGTGACGTGGCACAATGCAAGCCATTGGATGAAATTATTAAGAATTTTGGTAATTTCATCCAATGGCCCAAAATGCACCACATCACCCCAGGTTTGAAACCCCCGGAATACCATACAATTGCCCCTTAATTTTTCATCCAAATCATTAATAATGTAAGCAAGTGCTCATCACATTAATTAATTTAAAATTTAACTTTCTAAATCAATGAATTCTTTAATCCAAAAGTAATGGTCATCATCATGGACATAGCATTGAAAATTTTCTTCATTGTAAGCGTAGATGTTACACTATAAATAATGGAGTCTTAATTGTAAATAAGAATTTATCCACCATAAATCAGAGAGAAGTGTTTATTGGACATTCATTTTTAAATTACTTTGCATATTGAAATGATTGGCCCGCCAATCTTATTTTTAAAAGGTTTTGTATTTTGAATTTCAAGATCAGCAGCAAATTTTACGTTGCGTTATATAAATAAATTCAGTTCTACAGAGTCAACAACTAAATAAGGCAAGATAGTAAATTGGAATGAAAGATAAAAACACAAATAGACGAAAACGAAAAACAGACAAAAAGATGAAGATCAAAGAGGCACCTTTTGGTTTTTTAACCGAAAAAGTTAGCATTGAATTGTTGAACAAGCAGCTGCAGTATAACTCTGTTAATATAGTTTCAAGTTTGACAAAAACACACACAAGTAGTAGGAAAAAGCACAACGTAGGACACTCCTTATTTGAAAAACTATTGTGATTAATTGGTAAACGAGCAAGGATAATAGAGTGCGTTCCAATTTTACATAGTGAAAAAAAAAAATTAAATGGAATCTTGTGATGTTTACATGTTTTCACTGTAAACAATTTGGATGGAAAATTAATACAAGGGCCTGAATTGCACCCAGTATAAGGGCTAAATTGCCCCTTTTAAAATTTTAAGGGGTTTTTTGCACATTGAATAAAGTATAAGGAGGTTATATGTATTTTAGCCATAGTAACATAGACAAAATTGGGAGAAATTTGTCAAATTAATAGTCAGTAATATAATTATAATAGAGGAGAAAGACAATTTATATAAAATATTTCATGTTATTAAAGATGAAAATTTATATAAAATATTTAATGTGATTACAAAGGAAGAAATTAATTTATATAAAAAATATTTAATGTTCATTAATTGAAAAATAAAACCACAAAATAAATATTCGTCTACTAATGTTAATCAGACTTTCAATTTTTTCAATATTTAGTTTATAAATTAATGCATAATTGATTAAATAATTAATTCTAAAATTTTGAATTTTAACTTAACATCACACTTAATTATATTGATTATGATTATAATAAATTAATTGTATTAATAACTGTAATTATCATTTATCTATTATTAATTAATTAATTGAAAGAAAATACCTAATCTGTAGTCTAATACGTAACATACGACATTTTGTTTTCATTAAAAATGAGTTCATTTCAAATGATGGAATAGTATAGAATGGAATGAAAAAGGAAAGATTAAAAAATTTATTTAATAAGCAATGTAAAATGGAAATATTTATTTCTTCAAAAATGACTATTTCATTAAATGGTGACCGTGGGTAACAAAAATGATGAAATAAATGATTCCATAATTCATTGATTTACCTTTTTATCTTTCATATTTTTATATATTTTAATATTATCTTTTATTAACTATTAATATATTATAAAAATATTATTTTTAATGTTTTTATATTAAATTATTTTAATAATTATATTTTTATAATAAAATTTAAAATATGACATTTTTATGTTTTTGACAAAAATATAATAAATATAAAAATTTAGTAAATTAAAATTTTTATACTTTTATTATTGAAATTTATTAATTATTATTTAATATTAAAATTTAAATTATGATAACCTATGACCTGATATGTCGCACGAGTTTTTTTTACTTTTTTTATTTGGTTGAATCACAGGACGATCTTTTGGTGAATGAAACGTCTCCAAGACGGTGTTTTAGGGTACGATGCTTGCAGTCGAATGGAATGAGGAAGAAAATAAAAATAATTATTTTATATTTATATTTAATATGATAAGAAATAAAATAAAAATAATATTTTATTTTTATATTTAATAAAAATAAAATAATATTATTTAATAAAATATTTATTATTTTTATAATAAAATATTATTTTTTATTTATTTTTATTCTATTTTTATATCATTTTTATTTTTTATTAAATATAAAAATAAAATAAAATATTTATCTTATTTCTTATCATATTAAATATAAATATAAAATAATTATTTTTATTTTCTTCCTCATTCCATTCGGTTGCAAGCATCGTACCCTAAAACACCGTCTTGGAGACGTTTCATTTAACAAAAGACCGTCATGTGATTCAACCAGATAAAAAAGGTCAAAAAAACTCATGTGACATATCAAGTCATAGATAGATGGACAGATTTAATTGAAAATTTGACAATTTTGATTTACTGACAAAACGATTAAGTACCCTATTAATTCATTTAACAATTCTCTTTCACAACAATAAACAAGGAAAGAAACTTGAGTCCCTTGGGTTTGGGGGTTAGCGCTGAACTCATTAGCCGAGGAAGGAGAGAAGACAAAACAGCCAAAAAGACAATCTGGGTTTTTTCATAAGCAGCTCCTCTGAAAAAGCCCCGTTGGTTCTCACATTACGTACGACGTTCATCATCGCAACGGTCTTCTCTGCTGCTTCTTCAAAACTGCAGATTTCCTTCGGCTCTCTCGTACAACCTCCGATAAGGTACCACCATGGTCTGATAACTTCATTTTAATGTTTTCATTTTTCTTTTTGTGTGTGTGTATATATATATATATATATACACACACACACACCATCAGTTGGATGAAATTGTTAAGTAATGACTTTATCTCTTTGTTATCCTTCTGAAATTAATAAAAACAGCAGAGGAAAAATCACCAGCAGTTGGGCCAGTAAAGTAACCAAATGGAACTATGAAAAAACCCAAAAATGTATATATATATATATATATATTAAAACCAATTGTTCATTCTGTTTGCCTATTGGCGAGCCTATGAGAATTTTTTTTCCTCTCTTTTTCCAATCATCCACGCTATGAAGCTAAGCAACGCAAATCAAGCAATTGCATGGGGCATACGTTGAAAGCTAAAAGCGCGAATTTTGATTCAGTCTCCCCAGAATGAGCTCTACTTTACTTTACTTTAGCTAACTAGCTTATGTGAAAGATCCATACGTGATTTTTTATATACAATAATTTTAGAAAAATATTGAAAATACTGCACTTGAAACACTCCCGATACATATCCACCGATAACTTTTCAAGAATGAAGTAATAATTTTATAATACATTGCACTTCAGTGGTAATAAGTTGAAGGATGTGCATCAGACGGGCACTGCGGACGTGTCTGTAGCAATATTCTAATTTTTCTGGCCGTTGTTGGGTTTAGACAACTTTCTTTATCGGCCAATAAAAAAACAGATTTAAAGTAATCTTTCTTAAGATGTGGGAACCCCAGGATACAGGTTGCAATCCCTCGAGCATTAAAATATGACTCTGATAAAGTACAAATCTAACAATTAGTGGTGTCATTTTATTGCTTTAATATTCCGAACTTTCAACTATGTGCACCTCTTCTGAAAAATTTCTTCCTTTTTCTTTCAAATATAGCTGGTCTTCATATGAAAATACATGGGAAAAGTTCCATATTTTTACGGTACTTAAAATGGGGATGTTTGCTCTTGTATTCCATAAATTTCGTGTTTTTCACAAAAAAAAAAAAATACTCACTTATTAGAAAGAAAAGGGAGTGCTGGATTCTCTTCTTTCACTGTATCTGCAGAAATGACAGAGACTTTCGATTCGAAAGTTCTTTTACGTTGTTTCTCGGATGATTTGCTTTTTGCTTAAATTATTGGAGACATGTATACCACGAATCTTGTGCATGATGGGGTCTTTAGTGCCTTTTTTTGTTTGCCACGGAAATGCCCATGGCCGTTGCATGTGTTGCCTTGGTCCTATCAACCTTTCTTTTATTGCTTTTTGTGGCTTAAAGTTGAGGTCATATTTTTAATATTAAAGAGAAAGAGGGAAAAGAAACTGTTCATGGTGACTTGTGAATCTATAAACTTTTTTCATTTAAAAGCTGGCGTTAATTATCTGTTTAGAATAGTAATTGTCATTTCTAACTGCTCATTTAACCTTACTTTTAATATAAAAAAACATAAAGTTCTTTGAAATATATGATGATTTTTGTATCATATGGATTCTAAACATTCATGATTTGGATGGGAATGAGTTAAATTTCTTATTCCTCGGCTTATCAATGAACTATTACTTGAATAACTCGAAATGTAATCTGGTATCAAAGCTACTCACCTTGCTTCATTAGGTCCGGGAGTCATGAAATTTTTTACATGGATTTCGAAGTTAATAAGTAGGCAGATCATGCAATTCACTGTCATTAATATTCTTTTTCTACTGGGAGAAATGACTGCTCCTTATTTGTCTTTAAGGAGTTAAAACTTGTCTTAGATTTGGAGGCAGATACAAAAGGCCATCTTCACCTTCGGCCTCTATATTTAGAGGAATTAATTTCATCCGGTGCTCTCACCATATTTGAGTGCATAACAATAAGAAGAGTAAACTCTTTTATCACCTGAAAATATCAACAAATTATTTGGAAAAAAGAACTAGAAAATATGAATGAGGTACAGTTATAATCTTAAAATCAGGAAGTCATTTTGCAGTGTTGGCAGCCTATACCAAATTTGGCAGTGGGGTTTTGGCAACATCATTCATCTTGTTGTTGTTGCCATGAAATAAGGCACTTTTATATGTGGGAAGCAGTCTGCACAGCATGTTTTATGATTAAGATTTTGTGAATTATCTAAATCCATGTCAATATGTTTTCCTGGGGCTAACCATTGATTGTTGAACTCACATGTCCTGATTTGCAATCCAAGTGTATATCTAAACAGCTAAGAAGCACTTATTTTATTTTATTTTGTTGAGAAATTCATGTTTGACTTCTTTTCTCGTTCCACATTTATCACCTACTTTGCATATATACCTTTGCCTGTATCAATATGAAATAGGTCACAATCAATCATCCAGCTTGACGGGCACTTTATCTTCATGTCATTCTGGATTCGTCCTCCCTATCTAAATAGTAACAAAAAATTATTTTTCTAGCACTATCATTGATCATACTGATAATTGTAGTTGTTTTTTACTGACTCTGTAGTTACTTCAAGAGGAAACAAGTTCTGTGGTCTTCAAATTAAGGATTCATAATGGAACAGATAAGCAGTTGGGATTCTTCAAATAGCAGGCATTCAATGACCACAGAACTTGTTTTAGATAATGATGCTGAAAGTAAGCGTGTTTTGGAATCGGGAGATATTCATGCCTTTCATAGCCGAAGGCCAAGTGAGAGTGGTAGCCTCCATTTTTACTTCGACCTAGCACCAGAAAGTGGAAAAGTGCTGGCATATCCTGCTGTAGCATCGAATCCTATATCTTGTATGGAGTCATCAGCACATATGATGACGCCTCTCTCAAGTAATGGAAAAGTGGGTTCAGAAGACATCAAACAGGTGAAATTGATTATGTTGTTATATTTACTTGTTTTTCTCGCTAATTCCCATTTATTGTACACTTGACATGATCTGCTGTAAATTATCCTTGCTTATTATTCATTGGCACTACATGGTCAGATTCTGCCAATTTTTGCATATGAGTGTGATTGAGTTCATAAGTTAAGAAAATTAATGGTTTTCTTTTCCATTAGCAATTTTTAAGTTGGCTTTTATGGTTTGTGTATTTGTTAATGATGTATAATAGAATACTACTTTGTATTATTTCAAATCATTCACGATCAAATAATAATAAAATATGTATGCCTTTTCCTCTATACTTGCAGGAACCTGTCAAAGAGCTGTCACATATATTGAATTACGTTTCATGTCTAGTTCACCTGGCTGTTTTCGGAATTCTTGGGGTAATATTCTGTCCTCTGACATTGAACTTAAACATTAAAATCCTTATAGATAAAGGACACTACCAAAAAGAAAAAAAAAAATACATGTTCACTTCTCTCCTTTTTTTACATTATATCTAGGCATGGTGGGAGACCTAAGTTAAAAAGAAGAGTAGATTATTTGATCATGGACTTCTTGATTATATTTAAAACATATGCAATTATTTTTAATTCATTGTTATGATAATTGCCACAATTTGAAGCAGAATGACTTAAATATTTCCAGCATATGATGTGTTACTGGGAGTGTGTAAAGTGCCAATCTACTTTGACATTATTAATTTTATCATAGTGGTATCATTACCCCTGGGCGTTTGTTGTCTGCAGTAGAATGGAGTTAATTGCTGGCACTCTCAGTATCTGTAATTTGTGCTTTATTCTGTTTCAATTGAGAGCATAAGTTCCATTTTTTGTAGCACAACTTTAGCACATCAACTTCACTTTGGATATGCAATTACCCAAAAGTATACTGATTAATGATTACTGACAAACCAGTTGATATTATACATATGCAGGTCTTAACAAGATACTTCCTGCGAAAGTTATTTGGCCCCAAGTTTGCTGGTTTAACTAGTGATCAGACTATTCTTTACCCAGATATGCCTTCTAATATGGTCTATCTCTCTCTCTCTCTCTCTCACACACACACACACCCACACCCACACACACCCATGTGCACATGCAGACAGCTCATCACTTTTGAGGCTTGTGTGCTAGAAAAAATGGTATTTCAATAACAGGAAAAGAAAAGAAATGCAAGAAAGCTGTTTTGGTTTTTCTTGTATAAAAGGAAAGAAAATGAAAGCATAATAGCCGTAAAATTAAGGTGGATGGACTGCTTCAATGTGGTGTTGTCCTCATGGTTGAGTGGTATCCTACTAACAACCATAAAAAAAATTGAGTAAAAGTGGCTTGTAGTCCAAATTCAAATTCATTCATTAGCATGCTTTACAGATAATATTTTGTTTTGTACACAATTCTTTCAGGTTGGTTCATTTTTGATGGGTTGGCTCGGGGTCGTTTTCAAAGGAGACATATCACATGTCTCCCAGAACCTAGCTATTGCTCTCACAACAGGTTATTTAGGGAGCCTCACCACATTCAGTGGTTGGAATCAGGCAATGCTTGAACTTAGCGTTGCTGGACACTGGCTCTTCTTTCTGCTTGGCTTTCTCATAGGTAAGAGGCACAATTACCAATAAAGGTGTTTCAGGCGCGGGCTGAGCCCCGGCTTGTCCTGGCTTAACCCATGACCATCTCTATTGAACTGAATTGTCAAGATGGTTCTTCAAAGTAATTGTGGTTTTTGCAGGCTTGTCCATTGTTGCATATTCCATCATTTTTGGGATAGAGACAGCCAGGGGCTTCAGATGGCTTCTCAGAAGGCGAAAAATAAGTGCAGCAAGTGGCACTTCTAGCTCTAAGATCAACTTGGACAGCTACAAGTGTCAGTTGGTAGTTATGATTGTGTTGTTGGTGATTTTAGGCTTGCTTTTGGGTTTCAGTGGTGCAATTCTAAAGATCGAGTTCAAGCATGGTGGCAGCGCGGCGCAGTTATCACTAGCTTGTATAGTTGGCCCTCTAGGAGTTTGGATTAGGTGGCTCTTAGCTCAGCTTAATGGACGAGGAATAGGAAGGGAAGAGTACTTGAAATGGATTCCCTTTGGAACTCTAATAGCCAACGTTTCTGCTGCTTGTGTCACAGCTGCACTTGCTGCAGTGAAGAAAGCAGTAAGTTTCTTCAACTTCTGTTACTTTATGATTAGGCTGGCAGTCCATTTTTACTTGAGGATTGGATTTCTTTTCCAATTTTTTATTATCAGAAACATGCCAGGTAAGATTTGGGTATGGTGATTGAGACGAGATACGTTATTTATTTTTTTAACGTGTTTCTTTAGGAATAAATATTTTAAATTAAAATAGATACCCTAATGTGGTTTTGTCATCAAATCTTATGTTTTTATAAATATACATCAATCTTTGATTCTTGTATTCATATTTCAGTCCGTGTTTGTTTTCTTGGCATTGCATTTTTATATTGTTCTTCCTTTTCGAGTTATTATAATTTTGGATAGCGGATGTTGTCTCCGAGCAAAGTTTAGAGAGAATTTGCATTGTAAATTTGGACTTTTTTTTTTCTTTTTTTTAATGCAGGTGAACACCAGGAATTGTGATACTATTGTAGTAGGCATGCAGTTAGGCTTGTTGGGAAATCTGAGTACAATCTCTACCTTTGCTGCTGAGTTCAATGCAATGAGAGAAAGTGAGCAGCCTTGGAGGGCATATGCCTATGCTATGATTACAATATCCTTCTCATTCTGTCTTGGGGTATTAGTATACTGCATACCAGTCTGGAGAACATGACCGGAAAAGGATTATCTCTACTTTGATCAGCTGGATGTTTTATAAAAGGCTATCATGTATTCAGACATTATCAGCAGACATGTTTTAGGATCAGTAGTTGTTTAGGATGCAAGTTTTGTATCTAATCGCAGATTGTGAATATTTAGTGATTCCTGCAACCCGCCAATTATTGAAGATTTAGGCCCAATTTTTTTTCGGAATATATTTTTCATGGGATAATTTTATTTATTTATATATGAATGAAGGAATAAAATGTTATATGATATCTTGGAATTAAAAAAAGTAGTGGAGGAAAATAATTTTCTCCTTTTAAAAAAGATTCTTTTATTAAATTTTTATATTTAATATTAAATATATAAAACATTTTTATTATATTTTATTATTTTATAACTATATTTTAATAAAAAATATTTTTTTTATTAAAACAAATGAATTTTAGTAGCGATTGCCATGCCTCGGAAGACTACAACACATGCGCAACAGGCAAGGGACCCATCACAGGTGTCCCCGGGTCAGTGCCTGAGGATTCGTGATCCCGTTTGACATACGTGCATTTTGCCAGGCAATGTGCAAGGGATCCATTAACAGATATTCCCGGGTTACAGCTTAAGAATTCCTGATCCGGTTGGACATATGTAAATGCATTTTGCATGGAGTTAAAATTTTATTCATTTTTAGTATAAATTTTTTTATATTGTTAGTAAATAAAAATATAATACGTTATTAAAAAATTAATAAATTTTAATAAATTTTTTTAATGATAAAAATATTTTAATAATTTTTATTAATATAATAATATTTAAATAAAAGAAAAATTTTAAGGTACCGTAGGGGTTTCTAAACCCTGAGTAGTGTGGTACAATCTCATTCAATTTTAAATCTTTAGTAATCTCATCTAATAGATGAGATTGTGCCACGTACTCAGGGTTTTAAAATTTTTAGGGGCACTGTAGTCTTTCCTTAAATAAATAATAGTATAAAATTAATTTAATGGAACGTTTTTGCTTTTAGTATGCTTTTGAGCAACGGTGCACGTCCTGTCTTTACGTTACGATAGTCAACGGCTTGGTACTACACCACAATTATACGGTGAAAATGGAGTCCCTCGTTTCTTCTGGATGAAGCGGAATCCTATCCACAAAATCACAAAGTACGACAGATATTGCCTTTTTTTTTTTTGGTTAATAAATTTCATGAGCTGATTTTAAGGTTGCTTAGCTTTACTAGTGTTACCAATCTAGACTATATAACGAGTAAAATAAGTGACTTGATAAAACCTGCGTACTCTTGTGTATCAATTCAAGATTTAGATACAGGATCTTTATAATTAAATTCCGAGAGAGAGAGAGAGAGAGAGAGATGTTTTCGTTAGTTGAAAAAATAATCTAATGAACAATTTATATTGCATCAACTTCAATGAGAAGGGAGAACAGATGGATTGTAAATCTTTGATAATTATGTAATAAGAAAAAATGTAAATTATCTTCCTTAATTTTAAAGTAATTGAATTTTATTTTCTTTAATTTTAAAAACTCAGAAATTATCTCATTAAATTTTACAAAATTTGAAAAAAAACATTCATCTTGCATTTAATTAACCATTTTATTAAATTATATACTTTTTTCATAAAATTTTCAAACAATAATCAAAGTATTATAGTATAATAATTTTTTTGGTCATTTTCTCGTACATAATTTAATTAGTAAAAATTAAATTATATATAAATAATTTTAATTCAATACTTGCATATAAAGTATAAAATTAATATCCAAAAAATAATAAAATAAACCAAGATTTTATATTGTTTTGATTCTTGTTTAAAAATTTTATAAAAAATTATATAATTTGATAAAATGGATAGTTAAGTGAAATTTGGGTATTATTTAGAAGTTTTGTAAAATATAAGGGGATAATTTTTTAATTTTTAAATTTTTAAAGTTAAAAGGAATAAAATCCAACGATCACTAAAGTTAAAAGGGCAATTTACATTTTTCCTTTATCTAATTACAGAATGTTGTGGAAAGGCTTTACCTTTTTTCGTAAATAAGAGAAATTATCCCATGTGTGCTATTATGTAATGTTTGGTATGATTGAATGAATTTTAGAATTGAAAGGAATGAGATGAAAAAAACTTGTTTGATAGTCACTAAGGAAGAAAATATCTATTTTTTAAGGAAAAATCATTCAATTAAATGATAGAATCTCCATTTTATAATAAAAGTGATGAAATGATCATTCCATCATTTGCAGGATATAATTTTTACACTTTTATCCCTTACATTCTTCATATACTTTAACAAGATTTGGATTATATCCTATAATAAGAGTTGCAGTCAATTTCTATTATATGTCAATATATCTCCACCATTTACATGAAAACTTATCTTCTCACTTAAGTAGTTTATTTTTATTTTATTTTATTTGTTGTTTTTCCTTTCCACTTACATAACAAAATGCATAGTTTAAATAAAACTAAAATGCACAATTTAAATAACATTTTTTAATTTTTGGCTTTCTTCTCAAGTTTTCACCTCCTGCAAACCTACAACAAAGAGATAAACAGAGTATGTTATGCACCAATATATTTGGAAGTAGGGATAGCAATGAGTTAGGTCTAGATAGATCTGACCTGAACCCCATAAGAATTGGATCTCTCAAAGACTTAAAACATCAAATTAATTATGGACTTGAGGCTTGAAAAGATCCAATAAAACTCACTTAGACCCGAAAAAATTGCTATTAAATTTTTAAATTAATTTTGAAATATGTAAGTTTAATAAAATTAAGCATTTAATCTCTCAAATTTTAATTTTTATTTGATTACTAATTTTAATATCTTATATTAAATTTTTAATAAAATATAAGATTTTTGTAGAAAATTTAGAGAAGGAGAGTAATATGTGTATATCTTTAATTTCTCATTATGGTTTTTTAACTACATAAATTATAATAATTATAATATGTGATAATTATACAAATTAAGGAAATTTCATTTTTTTATTATTGATAACAATTATACTTGATAATTATAAATGATTATATTCATTTCTTATTCACATCTATTTTTATTTTAACTTATTTATATCATCCATATTAATTTTAAGGTAAATATGGGTTGTGTTATTATTAAATTTATTAAATAAAAATCATATTGGATTAACTTATAGATAATTATTTATTAATTTATATTTTTATGAGATACTCTTATATAGTATAAATTAATATTATAAAATAATATTATTATTTTAAAATATCTTTAAAATTTAATATAAATTCAAGTATTTTAATATTATTTTATGATAAATAAAATATTTTAATATTATTTATCTTAAATAAACTATCACAATATTTATATATATATGAGATAATATTAATTTTTATATAATAATAGGCTAATCATAAAATATATTATTCAAATAGATCTAATATGATACTCAACAAGGATATAAGACCCATTAAATATTTACAATCAATAAATTCATGTTTTATATAAATTAATATTATAATAAGTTCAATATGATATTAAAAAAGAATGCAGGGACCAATTGAATATTTAATGAATAGACCTAAATCCAAACTATTAAAGAGTGAGTCTAATTTGTATTAGATTCATTAGGTAAATATCCATTGATTTGGGTAAGATCCATTAGGTATAAATATTTTTGCCATCTCAATTTGGAAAATAGTAGTAAAACAAGATGACAATAATTTTGTCTCTTTTCTTTCTATACCTAGTTAATTTTTAGTTAATAATTCAAACAAGTTTCCTATTTCATTACCACTAAAATTTTATTGACAAATCAAAACTAGTTTTGAGATTTATGGTTGAACCTATACATTAACCATTGCTCACCATACATGTAAATCATTCCAAGTAGATTTTTCACCTATTAATCTTAAAAAAATTGTAAACTAAATTACTGTCTGAGATGTTTAATCCTTATAACTATTATTTTTTACTTTATTAATTTAGAAACGCAAAAGATTCTTCTCCAACATTAAACAAAAATACAGACTTAGTAGATTGGAAGGCTCATATTGGGATGGAATTCAATAGCATGCAAGAAGCTTAGAGATTTTGGAGCAATTACAGTTCAAAATTTGATTTTGGCATTAGAAAACAATGGATCAACAAGAGTAAAAAAACTAGAAAGATCACTTCATTTAGATTTGTAGGTTGTAGAGAAGATTTGCGTAAAGAAGATAAAAAGGATTATTTAACTACTAGTCATTAGGCAGAAAATAGAACTAATTATTCTACAATAATTGACTTTATATGCATAAAAAATACTGAATCATATAGAATGAATGATTTTGTTGCTGAACATAATCATCTTTTAGATTTAGGGTTTGTTTGGTTTAGGAAAAAATGAAATTTCTAGAAAATACTTTCCTAAGAAAATATATTTCTGGAAAATGAATTGATTTTTTATTATTTGATACATAAAAAATATTTTTTGGTATTTGGTGTACAAAAAAAATTAATTTTTTCTAATAAATTTTTTAAATATATACAATTTTATGAAAATAATTTTGTAATAAATATATAAGAAAACATATTTTTATATTTACTTACATCAAATATGAAGGTAACTATTTATATTTTCATTAATAAAAAATATCACATCCTAAAAAATAACTTTAAAAATATTTTTAAAAAAGAGTTACAACTTTTTATAAATTAAAAAAAATAAAAAATTCCTACTTCATCAAAATAATATCATAATTACAATATAATATGTTAAATGGTAAAATTTTGACTTTTTAGTACAATATTAAGAAAGTTATTGGTGGATTTATATTATGGAAGGTATAATGATTCTAAGTCTAATTACATATGTTCGCCTCTTTTTTTCAAAACAACTAAGCCCTGAATGGGCCTACTTCCTTACTCCTTTTTTCAGGCTTGGCTTTTGGACTCAGCCTCGATAGTATATTAGGCAAGGCATGAGAAAGCAGAGAAAGATGACTTCGGGTCAAAGGAGACACTGAGAGCATGCTGGAAAATGAATTTCATTTTAAAATCAGGAAGTTGCTTTTTGAAAAGTTAAAAAAACTTTTTTGGTTGACTGAATTTTAATTTCCTATTGATTGATCTTTTTAGATGTCTAAACATAGGAAAATTAGAAAACAAATTCCTAAAAAATGTTTTACCTCTAAACAAATGGACTGTTAATGGAAACTACTCACATGTTAGCATGCCAAAGGAAAATGTCTTAAGTGTAAATTTATCAAATTGATATGGCTAATGATTCTGGAATTAAGTAAAAAGATTCATTTGAATTAATGAGCAAACAAATTGATAGAAGAGCTAATCTTGGTTACACACACTTAAATTAAAAAATTATATTTTGAGTAAAAAGTTGTGGAATTTACTATATGGAGAGATAGATAGTTTATTGTGATATTTCTAATAAGAATCATTGGAGAATCCTTCATTTTATTATGCAGTACAATTAGATGTAGAAGAACAAATTACAAATATATTTGGGGTCGATGCAAGGATGATAATTGATTATGTTTATCTTAAAGATATGGTTACACTTGACATTACATATGATACAAGTAGTGCATATAGACCTCTTGTTATATTTGCAAGATTTAATCATTTTAGAGAGGTTGTCATCTTTGGAACAACTTTCCTTTATGATGAGATAAGTAAGTCCTTTAAATGATTATTTGAAATATTTTTAGAAGCATAAAAGAAAAAAAAAGCCTCAAACTATTTTCGTTGATCAAGACCATACTATTGCTAAAGCTTTGCTTGAGTTAATGCTTGAAACTTATTATGGATCATGCACTTGGCATTTAATACAAAATGGCATAAAACATCTTGGAAATATGATGAAAAATAAGTCTAATTTTTTAAAGGATATGAACACTTGCATTTACCAATATGAAGAAAAACGTGATTCTCAAATAGCATGTGATCAGTTGATTGTAAATTTCATTGTTTAGGATAATCAATGCTTAAATAACCTATATAAAATAAAAAAGAATAGGCAAAATGTTATATGAAAAATGCTATCACAATAGGCATGCGAAGCATACAAATAAGTGAAAGCTTAAATTCTAATTTGAAAAGTTGTTTGAAGCTTGGCTTGGATATTGTCAAATTTTTCAAGCACTTTAAAAGAGTTGTTTGTGATAAAAGATACAATGAGTAGCAATGTGAATTTCAATCTAGGCAAAAATTGCCAAGGTTAATGTGAGAGAATTCACCTTTGTTACAAGTTGCACAAATTTATAATTATAATTTTTTTTTTTAAAAAAAGAGTATGATTTATATCAGGAAACATGTATAAAGCATCAAAATGAAGATGAGACATTGCATGAATATGTGGTAAGTATGGTCAATAAGAATGAAGAGTTCAAATGTCTCTAATAATATGATCTCTTGTAGTTGCAAAAAATTTGAAACTTTTGGCATTTTATGCTGTCATGCTCTAAAGATATTTGATATCAAGGATATCAAATCAATTCCTAACCAATATATGTTGAACAGATAGACAAGGAAAGTTAAAAATGGACATAGGCAAGATTCAAGAGGGAAAAATGTTCAAGAAGAAAAAAAAATATCATTTGTATTCAACATTATTGACTTCTTTGCCTAAAAATGATAAGGATTATAGCTAGAGCATCTAACTGTAAGGAAGCATATATTATGGTAAACAAGGTTAAAGATGGGCTAAGTAGTCAAATTGATGATATTTGTAAGAGGAATTTGAGGTTGGAAGATAATATTAATGATGCTTCACCATCTATTCCAAATAAAAGTGAAAGCATGATGCTTCACAATCAAAATTTCCAAAATGTGAAGAGTATAAAAGAGAAGGATGTAGTGAAAAATGGCAAATGTCCTAGAAGTTAGGTGGTGAAACAACCTAAGAGAAAGAAAGTATCTTATTGTCGCAATGTTTTATAAGGCCACCAAGTTAAGGTATAAAAATTATAATTGAATATTTACTAAAACATAAGATTTAGTTATTGAATTTATTAAGTTACATTTCTATTTATTTTTCATTGGAAACTCAAGCTTCTAGTTTCTATACATGACATTCCAAGCATACAAAAGGCTTGTCATTCATCTGTTCAAGGATCAAATGAGATTTCAAATGATATTGCATCCAATCAAGTATCAAATCCTCTCAATGATACAACTAATTTTAGTAACAATTATTTTAAATTTTAGGTAATGTATTACCTTACTCATTCTCAATTATAATGTTTTCACTATTTTTCAACAAACTAAATTTTCCTTTATTAAAATTCATAGGTTCTGAAATGATACATATGGAACTTTAAATGTACTTTGTTATTGTTGTAAGTGGCTTTAGAAATTGATGACTATATTGCAATTTGAATAATTTTTGTTACATATGAAAATTGTTGGGGCATGGAAAGCTTCATATGATTTTTGAATTTCTTTTGCAAGGTTAGAGGGACTAGCTTTTTACAGAACAGTACATATGTATTGGATTGGCTATTGAACAACTTTTTAAGTTTTATGATTATGCTAGAGGCGAGCATTTTGTAGTGTTTTTCTTTCATGATGTTTTTTGATTACTTGAAGAGCTTGACTTTATATATTTTTTATATCTTTTGACAATTGAAAATTTTATATCATGGTTATTAATAGATATTATAATTCTAATTTTGTTTAAACAAATCGTCAAACACCTAATATGCAAGTTAATTATTTTCCTCAAGCACCTCAATCCATTTCTCTACTCCTCTAATCATTCAACTTTTAAATGAAAAATAAAAAGTAGAAACATATAATAGCAGTTTGGTACTAACAAATTCCAAAGTAAATTTAAGTTCAAACTTGAAAGTCTAAGATTGAATATGATAAGCTCGTAATTGCTTTAATAGACCTGAAATCCTTGTTGAAAAGCTTGCGTTTTGTGCCTGGTTCTGATCACTAAGATGATCTTGCCATATCTTTGAAATGGGACTGGATGCCCTCTACAATCTTATGGTTTTGGTTGCACTCTGCAGTTTCGTCATTTTTGCAAGGTTGAAGATGGATGCTGTGTTTTACGTTCCCAACGGTGACAAGTGGACAAAAAAATAATAATAAAAGAAGTATTTTTAGGGAAAGGGAGAGTTTCAATTAAGGGTGAAGATTTGTTGACAAAAAAATAAATGGCAGATATCTTTTAATCACAGCTCCCGTAATGGGAGGTGATCCGGATCCATTCTAACACTATACTTTAATAAATAAATAAATAATAAAGGATCTTCTTTTTAATATTATATTATTAAGATATTTTAATAATTATATTTTTATGATAAAATTTAAAACAACATATTTTCATATTGTTTGTAAAAAATATTTAATATAAAATATTTGATAGATTAAACTTTTATACTTTAATTATAAAAAATTGTTTGTTACCTTTAATATTGATGATTATGATTTTTTATTTAATTATAAATAAATAAATATGACTATCATCTTTCATAATTTCAGTTTTAGACTTTTTTTAAAATTTTTTTAAGTATATTAATATCATTGATACTTTTTTTTATTCCATTCCTATAATTTTTGTTGTACTAAATATAATTATAGAATGAAATACTCATTTCATTCTTAAACATACCAAATATAATTATGGAATAATTACTTCATTCTCTCTACTAATCACCAAGTTAATTTCCACAAACAGTAAAACAAGGGGGTAAACTATTTGAAAGAAGAGGAACCCACAAATGAGCGTGAGTATCATCCCTGTCTCGATATATGAAGACAGTCCCAGAACAAGAAATTTTTAGTTAACAAAAGCTCTCCAGATAAGGTGGATACTGGATAGTATAACATGGTGGTTTTAAATTACAAGATATAATGCATCCAACTACAACTGTTACGGTGGAAGATTTTTTCAAGTGTTAAATGTCTAAAACTCAGCCACAGCAGGAGCCACAAGCAGGCAGTGAATCTGCAAGTTCAAGCGAGAGAAGGGGACGGAGCAAAGAAAATTAGCAGTGGAAAAATGAGAACCAGAAGAGAATTTCTTATATTATGAGTAAAGAAAGGGGAAAGTGACCCAATATGAACTTACTATGGTCAGCACCCCTAACACTGTCAAGCCCGCGAACATTGTCAAGACCACGGCGAGGAGGGCCCCGTGGACCACCACCATATGGGCCACTGCCACCACCAGGACCTCCAGGGCCACCACCATCCCACTTCTTCCCAGAACTAGAACCTTTCCTGTATGCGTCCGACTTTTCCATCTAAAATTTTGGTAACAATAGCATATCAATTTGCTGTAGGTGAATTCTCTATATTGTTAGTTTAAATCAAGAGATATAGATACTACCGAAAACATTGTTGCGAAAAACACGCCTATGAAGTTAATGATGGCCCAGAAAAAATCAGTGATTGTTTGAACCCGCCATATTGATCGCTTTGATTTCACAACACCTGCACAAAATTGTACCGATATATTAAGATCATTTTGTCATGTCACATAAGAATGTGTCTGCAGCAAATTAATTATAAAATCATCACAAAAGCTGATCGATGTTACAGGCCATAAACAAGCAGAAAGTGACACGATGAAAATCAGCACTCAACAATCAAGCAGGAGCTGTAAGGGCTGCTTGGTTCACATGATCAAAAATTGAATTTAAGAATCCAATCCTAACATTCTATTTGTCGCACTACCATGTTTGGTGACGTTAGTGTCTTTCTCGCGAATAGTTGCCTGTTGGGTTGGGTTTAAATTATGCATTCCCCCAAATCTTTTCATTTTCTAAAAATGTCACTACTGGCTAACAAACAGTCTTTGCAGGAGATATTGATTAATTGAAATAGATGTTCAAGATCTCTATCAAGGCACCCAGAGTAGCATCCAATCTTAATTTTGGTAAGCGCACGGATGGCATTGCATAAATCACACTGTTTTAGGTTAAAATTTAGCATCCTAGCAAACTAGGAAGAAACAGCAGATTAAACAGAAGACCTCAAGGTGATTTTATTCTCTATGTAAATATTTTTACCCACATTCATCATTCCCAACAAATAAAGATGAAAACGGGTATTGATAAGAATAAACGGAACAAACTGGGGGGAAAAAGGAAAGAAAGATTCGATAAAAGGGATGTTAAGCAAGCTGAATAGACCACAGAGAAAAAAATTCAAGAGATTCGTAAAACAATAGGTTGACTGAAGATGATGAAGCTACCACCAGTGATTAGTAACATAGGAATCACAACCTTAAAAATGGAAACCCAACCATCTTTCTGCAGAGACGGCTGTCCATTTTTCCAACAGAATTAAAATGATTCCAACAACGGTAGAAGGAAAACCTTGATGATATCAAGGGATTGAAGATTATTTTAAACCTTTGTGGAAATATGATTCGCAGAACAAACACTTCATGCATTTAATAACGAAATCTACGGTTTCGTCACTAACAGCTCCTCATCATCAAAACCAGAATACATAACAGATTAAAATTTTTTTTCAAAAATGCCTGGATGAATCGTAATGGATGAAGCAGGTAGTAAATTAAGCAGGAAATTGAGATCAAGGCTCCGATTATCGCAAATTATTCCGGACAATTACATAAGAAAAAGGATGACCTAATCCAAAAACCAAATAGAAATCGCAAAGCAGATAGAGGAAATTGGAATTACCTCGCTCAACGTAAGCCATGGAAGATTTCGCAGCCCAGGTCTCCTGCAACCGACGGGAGGTGAATTAGCGGTATGTGCAAAGTCTACCAAGAAAGAATGGCGTCTTCACCCCCTCATAGGGGGCGTACTTTTAGTTTGGGGATTGTCGCATCCGCAACATTTAAAAAAAAATAATAATAATAAAATAATAAAAATTTTAAATTATTTTAATAATAATATTTAAAATATATAAATTAATACCACTCATTCTTCTTCATTTTTATAATAAATATATTAAATAATTAATAATAATAAATTGGCAGTATTAATTTCCTGAGGTCGTTAACATACTATGACCGTATTTTTACATGAAAATGAATATTTTTTACGCAAAGAGAAGTTGGCTCTGAATTTTTATTGGTTGGTTTTACGTAATGTCAACTTTGTGTACAGGTGTCGTGCTATAAATGGGGGAAGGAATTTTTAAGGCCGGTCTAGAAGGAGCGCGAGGGAACGGCTTCTTTAGTTTTTCGGTCAACAAGAAAGGACATTAGTACTTAGGGCCTAGGCCACAAATGTTGGGCTTGGTATTTAGCAGGCCGATCATCGAGGCTCATTTTAATGATCTCCGCCATCTAGCCGCATAAGGTGGTCCGGCCCATGCTTCCTTCACTGCCGTATAAGTTAGGTCTCGCGGAACCAAAAAAAAGTTCGGACCTACATTAAACTTCGAGTAATGTAATGAAACGGTCCTCAATCAATTCCTCAATTTAGCCCTCTGGAGATTAAACTTCTCCATTTAATTTTCCAGTGCCTGCAGATTAGTTTCATCCATTACCATTTCATAAAATACTGAGAACTGTTTAGTTTAAGTAATATAGAATATTACTTGAAAATTTATTTTATTTTTCATATTTTGAATTCAATTTTAAAACTTTATATGTGTGTGTTTGGTAATTTAACTATCTTTACTATTAAAAAAAGAAATATTTCTAATTCTACTATATTTCTAATAATTTCAATATTATTATTAATTATTTGTTATAAATAGAAAAATTAATTTCTTAAATTTAAGATATATTTAATTAGAATATGAAAATAATTGAGTTATAAAAAATATAATATATAATAATATTAAAATTTTAATGGTAGAATAGAATCAAATTCCTTTGACAAGTGTCATGTGATAAAGAAGTCAAATTGTGACCCTCGAGAAAGAATTCAAATTGTCACCCTCAAATTGATATGCATCATTTTTTTTTTCCATAACAATAACAAATTTATTAGTAATTTAAGTCAAAACTAGCAAATAAATTAAATTAAGAGATATAATATTTCAAAAATTTGAAACGAGAATTTAAATTAAAAATTTAATTATATTTTAAGGACCAACTAATTAACTTACTTTGCAATTTTAGTAGTGACTTATTTGTAGTTATATCATTTGATTTAGATTTATAACACTGGTATAACTATGTATTAAAAAATCGTAAAATGATTTAGTTTAAGTATATTGCAATTCAATGAATTGATATGATAATACCAAGTTTTGTAATAAAAATTTAACCAACCAATTATGAAGTTTACATATCATTACTCTATCTACATCGGCCATCACCTTATTTTCTTGCATTGGCAGGAAAAGAAACCTATGAAGTATCATAGGCACATAAAGAAAACACAAAAGGGATGTTTGTTTTCAAAATCTGCTTTAAGGGAAGGGGGAACTTGATAGAGGTGTTTCGTAGAGGTGCTAAACGTCCACACAAGTGTATTAAAGTGAAGTGCATACCAAGCAAGGGGGATCCATTTTTAAAAAATTAAAAGTTATGACTTACACAGCAAAAGTAATATCTTGCTTCAACGTTGACTATTTGAATCTTTTGTGATTAAATGTTGTATTGATTGATAAAAGAGATTTTTCATTGCATTCAACACATTTATTTATATTGGGTTTAGTAGGATAAATTGAAATAAAATGAAAATGGAATAGAATGAAACAAAATTATCACTTTATAATTATATTTGACATGAACATGAATGAATTAGGAGGAAATCCTTATTTGTCCAATGTGAGTCTTGAACCATTAAAATTCTATCATTTCATTAATTAATTAATTATAATTAATTAATTCCTCAATTAACTATACTTGAATTATTAACAATGTTTTAATAGATTAAGATATATGAATTGTGTACTCATTGAGCAAGTAAGAATTTCTTATGGAATAGGTCTTTTATTCCATTTTTATATTTGATATATAAAAATGAGGAGTTTTTTTATTCGCATAAGAAATAAGTTCTTGTAGAAAGCAAGACTTATTAACAAGTATTTAAAGTTATTTAGTTGATAATAAAAAATTGACATTTCACAACAATTAACTTATTATGTTTTATTTAATTCAACTTTAACTTTATGAGAAAGTATTATCAAAATGCTTCCATTTTTTAGGATTGTAATATAAAAAATTAGAAATATCAATGAATTTCAATGAAGATGACTTTTTTAAACCTTTAATTTTTTATTTTTAACTTATTATAATTAAAATTATAATATTAAAAATTAGAGATATCAATTTTTTTAAATCATGTCTTTATATTCTCTTTTTATCATTTTTAACTTATAATTTTTTATTTACTATAAAAAATTTAAATTGACTTATAATTAAAAAATTAAAATGGCTTATATATAAGGGTAAGATGATCATTTCATAAATTAAATAGGAATAATTTTGTATTTTTATCTATGAATACTATAGAATGTTCTTCTTATCAAAAGAGTATGAATAAGTAATTTTTCATATTTTATGAGAAGTAAAACTTTTAAAAAAATTTTACTTTCTCTACTTTAACAATTAATGATCAATCAAATAATTAAAGGATTTCTTACTTTCTAAGAAGTTGCACTTCTCATACAACTTTATATTAACCAAATGACTTTTAATATAAGAATAAAATGGAAAAATGGGTAGTTAAGGATAATAATATCACTATCACAAAAATAACTCAATATAATAAAAATATATGATATAATAAATAATAAAAATTATTTTTTTATTTTATTATAAAAATTATAATTAATGAAAAATTATATAATAAAAGCATGAAAATTCTAATTTATTAATTTTTTAAAAAATGTAAAAATATTCTATTTTAAATTTTATTATAAAATAATATGATAACCCAAATATTTTAATAGAAAAATATTAAAAATTGATATATTTTTATTTGATAATAAAAGATAACGTTGAAATATATAAAAAATTTAAAGGATAAAGATTGTAAAAAGGTCATTTTATTAATGATAGAATAGTCCATTTAGATATTAGTAAACCCCTCACTAGAAAGTTAAGACTAGCTAAAATTCAAGCAAGTTACTTAGTACAAGGGCTTAAATTCCTTTTATCAATTATGTGGTAAAATAAAACAACATATAATTCATTGTTATTACAAAACAATGCTTGAAAACTTAACTAAAAATTCATTTTGAATAGTTGTCACAAGGGAGTTATAACCTTTTTTTGTAACATTGGTACGTTTAAGACACTAATTATCAAAGAGTATAAGGGGTGGCTTATTATCATTCATAAGAAGTCAAGTAACTAAAGAGTTGTGAAGCTTCTTAAAGACGAAGCAAAGCACATCTAGCAACTTGATCTCCTATGGTAGACAATGACGAAGGCGTAAGAGATTTAGCTTCATTTTCTCTAACTCTCCACCTCTCCTATTTTGAAGCACTTTGAAGACGATTTTATAGATTTTAATCATCATTTCGCTATCACGAGTTTCTTTATTTCATCTTTGTTTATAGTTCTTATGTGCAATTGCTATAGCTTTTAATTTTTGTGTAATGTTTTCTATTGTTGCTATTAATTATTAGGTTTCAGCTTACTGCTTATTTTAAGATCGGTCCCTATTTTGCTTATAATTTCCAATGATTACATAATAGTAAAGTTGGAATTGTTATTACTTTGTGGTAAATTGTCTTGTTAAATGAGGTTTTGTTTGCATAAATCTTAAAGTTTAGGATTTTTTGTTCTAGATGATATATGGAGTTTCCAAGCCTTTGGGATTAAAGAAAAAGTTTTTTTTTTCTTCAAAATTCTAACTATAAGAATGATAAGGGATCTTATTTGAGGAAAGAAAAGAAATTGAAAAAGCCTTCAGCTATGGAGTTTGATTTGCTTAATAATCAAGAATCCATATGAATAGCTTTATTTTTAAAGTTGCAACAATTAGAGGATGCTTGTATTGACAACTTTACTTTTGAAATACAACATATTGAGGACCTTAAATTGTATAATCAATTTTTCTAAGGATTATTTCGTTAGTTGTTAGTAAAAAAACATAATCTCAAAATCATCTTTAATAATGTTTTTCATCAGCATTAAGTTACTAAAGCAAGGCTTGATGATCTAAAGGTTTAGATTCAAGAGATGATATTGATAAATGATACTTTGCTTAAATAAATTGATGATATGTGTATTCGGTTGCAAAAATTGGACATTGATATTAAATATCTTGAAATATAGAAGTTGGAGCTTAAAAGTAGGTGTAGTTGAAGGAAATTTCTTATCATCAGTTTACATCTAACTCTTTAGGTGATGCTTTAATTAAATTGCCTTATGCCTAACATTTTGGAATTTGCATGTCTTATAATGACAAAAATATACAACTTGTTTTGTTAAAAAAATAAATTATGTTCTAAAAGTGCATAAATAAGGCACTTTGCTTCATTTTTCAAATAGCCTTATTTAATAAACAATCTTTTAGCAACTATTAAAAATTGTTCATTTTACCTTCGAAGTCCCAACGTACCATAATCCAATAGTAGTCCATGATAGCTCACAACAAGTGCTTGTTAAGCTAATAAGATCACCATTTCATAGTATAGTTTAAGTGCATTTTTTGCTTTTAATAAAAGCAATAACTATACTATGACTTTCAATTGTAAAAGATGGTTGTGGACACATATGAAATGATATAGACTAATGATATAAAACATGAAAAATAAATTTGGTGACAAATAAGCATATAGGCCTTGAGACAAAGAATCCATTTTCTAATCATAGATGCTCGTACAAAAGTTACTAGAAGGCTTTTCATATTCAAACTATAAGCTTTAAGCTCACAACCAAGCAAGTAGGAAATTAAAAGAGTTGCAAACACTAGGGATTTCAATATACACCTCACTTGATTATCCTAACTTACAGTCGGAAGCTTTCCTAACAATAGAAGACAACCTAACAACTCTTGGATGAGTTTATACTAAATGGTTGACCATCTAGTTCTATCAAAACTTTGACTAGTTATTTTTATTATTGCATTTCTGGTTATATAGTATTTTGATGTTTCTATATTTATTTTATTGTAGATTAGTTATGGGTTTAATTTTATGTATGTTGTAGTGGGTATATTACTTTTCCTCTTTTGTAATTGTTTTTAGTGAAATAGAAAGAAGGTGATGTGTAAAATATTTCCCATATTATTTTCTCTTATGTTTTATCTTTTAGAATGTTACATGTACTTAACTTAATAGGATTAATCTTTTTTATGATTGGATCATGATTTTCAAATGTTTAAACATAATTTGAGTTTTAGAAGTCCAATTAGGGTTATCCTTATGTCATTGGAAGGCTAAAAGGAAATCTAAGAATTTTATATTTTGGTCAAAATCTATTTTGAATATTTAGAGGCTCATATGTGGTCAAAAAAAATATTTAGTGTCATTATCTAGTCTAATTTAACCCTATTAATTCGAGAATAAATAGAGCTTGAAGAATCCAAATGGCATCAAATTAATGCTTAAATTACCTAAAATCTAACTTTATATATTCCAAAACTTATTTTAATGAAATTATGTAATTTTAGGAGTTTTACAATAGTTAAAAGGGTAACTTTTGGATGTTTTTGTAGTAAATTTTATAATATTTTAGCTTGTAATTTGGATTATAGGCTTTCAAATTAAGTAAGGCTCATGTCATTGTAACCCTAAAAGATAATTTAAACTATTATAATTAGATTTTTACCTTTGCAAATTAAATATATAAGGTTTTTAGCATCCAAAGCTAGCACAATACATATTAGACAATTTTCTCTTCTTCTTCTTCAAATTTTCTTGTAATCACTGTAAGTAGCTAATTCTTTAGGTAATGCAAAGGGTTATCATTCTAATTTAGTTTAATTTTGAGACTTTGATATTTATTTTTTTAATTTAATTATTTTTTATTTTTCTACTGTTACTATAAATAACTACTTAAAAAGCTTGCTAATTATGGCTGGTTAGTTAATTATTTATTATAATTCATAATTAAATGATTAATTATAATTAATTCTCATTTATAAGTTAAGTGTGATTGATTGAAATTAGTAGCAATTAGGACTTAGTAATTTGATATTTTGGTAAATCATTAATTGCTTAGGAAAAATAAAGAATGAATTTGGTAATTTTTGCTTGTAGAGTTATTAGATTTAGCCTTACTCTTATTCTAAATGTTTAAAATTATTATTAATTAAGTGCTTGTTCTAAATTAAATTAGTAGTAAAATATTAATTAAGCACTTGTTCTAATTAATCAATTTTAGGAATTAGCATGATTAATACCATTTTAGGGATTTTCATTAGTTAAGTAATCAAATTAAATGTAAATCTATTGTAGTTTATGATAAATCTAAAAATTAGAGTAAGATATCCTTTAAGTTGGATTTTTCTCATTTTGTTATAATCCTACTTACATTTGGCTTTCATTTAAATTGCTTTTTTTTTAAACCCCTTGTTTTCCTTTATTTTTAGTTTCATTGATTGTTGGCTATTTTCTTAAATTTGACTTGGACTTGTTTTTACTACTAACTTGAGTTAGTTTAATAATTAATTTTGGTGTATGTAATCATTTACAAGAAATCTAAAACTAGAAGCTTAAAAAGAACATTACAATTAAGTGAGTCCTTTAGAAAGAAAATTAAAAATACTCAAAGGAATATGAAACTTAAGCCTAAAATAGTTCAAGGTAGTAATACTAGCAAGGGTAATTGGATTATCGAAACGTGAATAAAAAGTAAAAGTTTCTAAACATGACAAATCTAGATTAGGGGACTTATTAGAAGTGATCATTATTTAGCATCAAGTCATTAAACTAAAAACATGTCTTATCTCGAGAAATCATCAAACAATAAGATATCAAGAAAAGAAAGCATGCTTTAATCTAATCTTTTCCTATTACAAGTGATCACTTACTTAAACTTGCTGTATTACTAAATCTGGATATTTTAAAGCTTGATGCCTTAATACTTATAACCAAATTTGTTTCCTAAATTGAGTTTGACACTTTTTCTCTTATCATTAAAAATGACCTTATTTCTTCTCAAGAAAAGTAATTAATCAAACCTTCGCATAAAACCTTGTCAAAAAATTAGTAAAAATATGCGTATGGTGATTGAGAAATAACTAATGTCAAACTTCTTCTCAAGCTTTTGAGAGCTTGAGTATGCCAATCCCCAACATTCAACATTAGTTAGTTAGGAGTTGAAATATCATCTTTAGCAAGTAACTTATGTTAATAGATCTAGGATTAATAAGAGAAAGCCTTAACAATCCTTTAAACTTTTCTTTTTGGACAAATTAGCAATTGAGAAGTGCTTGGACAAACTAATTCTGATTACTATAAGGGTAGACTTAGACAGTCTCTTAGTCTTAATTGTAACAGATTTGTTAACATACATTCGATGATTGTATGTCTTAATGGACACTTAATCCCTGATTTACCTAAAGATTAGGTAAATATCATAACCATCCTATTTGTAAGCATTGGCAGAATCCCTCAAAATAAGATAAAGATGTCATTTCCCTCTAATAGTAGAAAGGATCAACTTATTAAAATTTCTAACAATAATGGTGATTTTAAGTAATTAGAAAAGAGCGTATGTATAAATGGTGGCCAAATCAATTCACACATTCAAACTAAACATGTTCTTAAATTTCAACCTAACTTTGGGTTTAATTTATCACACTATTGTATTCAAACCATTAGAGACAATGATTCTCAATAATCCATAAATGCTAGTTGAGTGAAAGTTTTTAGGCTATCCTTGAAAAGGCCATAACAAATTACTTTCTTCATTGATATTTCAAAATCAAGATTTTGCTATAAAATTATTAGAGAGCTAAGAATCCAAACTTTAGGAGAGACCTCAGAGACCTACTATCCTAGTATAGCCTGGATATGTTAATCTTGATTGAAATTAAGTTATTAGGGGATTAGGGTTGTAGAATTTATGCAGGATTATCTGTTAACCACTATAGTATTATTAATACCATTAACCAAGCTAATGGAATATAGTTATTATGAAAGGATGATAACATGAAGTTCTAAGCCCTTAACTTTATTGATGTTATGGCCTAGTCCAAGGTATATGATTAGTGCAAAAAATTGTTACAAGCAATCAGTTACTAGCCTTAATAACAAGTGAGTGATAAGATATGTAGCAGGTAATGATGTTTTACCTCTGTTGATGTTATTTATAGATAAAATGCAATCTTTATGCAATTATTTTTCCTCATTGTTATCTAACCTAATTGATCCAAGACTTATCTCAATACCAAGGTTCTCAATTGGGCCCACTTCTAACTTATTCAACATTAGTTAAGTACATAAAGAAAAAGAAAAATGAGAAGTACGTTCTTAGGAACTTAGTAAGTGACCTACTTCATGAAAGAATATAGATTAACTTTATATTTAATTTTGTTTTACAACTATATTTAATGAAATTAATTATATTCTTTCAAGAAAGGAAGGCATAATCATATACCTTGAAGGAAAATTGGAACATGTTAATAGTTTATTGTATCTAATGACAAAGTTTAATGTGCACATATTAATTAATAACTTGTTAAGCTTTCATTTTTCCTCTAATTCAATCATTTTATTATGAAGATCTTTATTCAATAAATTATTATAAAAAAGAAAATATTTAGTAGTAAGAAGTAAATTGTCTTATAATTTTTATCTATTCTTATTCCTCACAAGCCCATCCTTATTCTTCTAAAATCAATTTTATCCTTTCACAAACATGTGTGTAAATCAAGTGTATAATATATATATATATATATATATATATATATATATATATATATATATATATATATATATATATATATATATATATAGAATTGCCTTAACATCATCATGTCACATTTATTGGATGATATCTTAAATGCAACTATGTGCCATAACTAACATTTTAGTTCCAATGCAATAGTAATAACTCATATAAAAAGAATGATGTAATTGACATATCCATTTAGATATCACTAATTTTCTCAAAATATGAATGTAACATTCTATATTAATAATGAACACAAACTAGATGAGTAAATCAAGATGACAATAGTCATACTTTGATTAAGGCATTCTATAATGAAAATCTATGCATTTAGAAAGGAGTTGTAACTCCTCTACAACCTTTCTAGTTTACATATTGTGTAACTATGTCACAATACCTAATGAAGAAAGGTCTTATAACAAAATGAAAAGTTTAAAACTCTTAAATTAATTAGCAAATCGATTAGGTTTAATAATTTTTTCCAAGCTTAAATTGATTCAAGTTCTTCCTAAGTGAATATGTGAGACTTGAATCGATTCAATGTAGGGCAGGTTTCCTTTGACCCCATTGAATTGATTCACTCTTGATTCAGCAAGTTAAATAAGTTTTGTAAAAGGTGAATTGATTTAGGGTAGGCATTTTGCATATTGACCTTAATGAATTAATTCATTAATTGATTTGTATATGAATTTATGAAATTTTACAATAAAAAATACTATTCATATGCATGGAATTTTTTTTCCAAATATTATTCCTTATACTTTATGCGAAATGAGCTATAAAGAAGGAGAAGTAATATTTTTTGAAGCTATACTAAACCTAATTGTAGTTTCAACTAAGTATATATTATAAAAACTAAGTATATTTATAATGTAACTTGTAGTGACTTAAATACCTTTATAAATAAATTTAGACTAAATAACTAATATATTCTAACACTCCCCTTTAAGTTGGACTAGCAGAAATATTAATTATACTTAGTTTGTTACAAATGTAATTAACTCTATTCTTATTAAGTGCTTTAGTGAAAATGTTAGCTAGCTACTCCTTGATTTTGTCATGGCTTATAGAAATAAGTCCTTGCTAAATATTTTCTTAAATAAAATGACAATGAGCTTCAATATGGTTTATTCTTTCTTGAAACACTGGATTTTAAAGAATAGAATGGTAGCTTGATTATCATACTATAGTTTTATAGGTAGAGAGTTATTGAAACTAGTCTCATACTATATTCTATTCTTGGTTTTCTAAGAAATTAACTTTTTGCTAACAAAGATACAATAGCTTGTCATAGACCTTCGATCCAATAAGGAGCCAATCCAATCTGCATAAAGAACCCTTCCGCTTTACAATGGCCATGATCATTAAAGAGAAATTCCATGTCCTAGAGCCCCTTTTAAATAGTGCTATATATCTAGCACAACATTCGAATGAGTAGTCTTAAAGGATGCTGCAAACTAAATTATCATGCTCATTGGGAAGGCAATATTTGGATGAGTCGTAATGAGATAATTAATTTTATTAACCATACTTCATATCTTTCAACATCTTGAAACACATCACTACCATTAGCTTTGAGCTTAACATAGCGATTCATTGGAGTTCCATTAAGTTTAGCTATAAGAAAGCCAATATTAGTTAGAAGATCTAAAATAATTTCCTTTGTGACAAGAAAATACCTTTTTTGCTTTTATTTACCTCAATTACTAAGAAATAATTCAAATCCATCAAGTCCTTAGTATGAAACTTGGATTGAAGGAAGCTTTTAAAAGTAGAGATACCAACCATATCACTTCTAATTATCATAACATCATTAACATATAACTTAGTAAATGCATTCACTTAGATGTTGAAAGAATATTGAGTGATCATAATTGCTTTTTTTTAATCCAAATTCAAGAATTACCTGCTAGATCTTCCAAACCAAGCATTGGAAGATTGCTTTAAGCCATACATAGACTTTTTAAGTTGATAAACTTTTCCATTCTCCCACTAAGCAATGAAACTGGATGGTTGCTTTATATATATCTCTTCTATTCTTATACATTACCATGAAGAAATGCATTCTTGTTATCTAAGTGATGAAGAAGCCAATGATGTGATGCTGCTAAAGAAGATATGATACTATGTAAAAGGAGCTACGGAGAAGAGAAGTAATATTTTTTTGAAGCCATAATAAACCTAATCGGGGTTCAACTTAGTATATTATAAAACTAGGTACATTTACAATGTAATTATAATGACTTAAATACCGTTGTAAATAAATTTAGACTAAACAAATAATAAATCTTAATACTTTCTCATGTGATTCAACTAACATATAAACAACTTCCTATCGCCTAAATTCCATATACATCATATGTGATTCAAACTTTATGTTTTACCCCTCACGATTTTCCCATTATGTTGCCATCTTGCAATTCAGTAAATGAGATACAAGGGATGGCTGCATGCCTGAGCAATAATTTCCCAAATTTGCAGGGGGTAGTGTTTCTTCCCTTAATGAGCAAGGTTCCTTGAAGCATCCAATGTGGCCTTCATTTCAATGCCATCAATACATATCAATGAGCAAGGGGACCTATGTATTTGCAAAATGGGCAAATGCATGGCAAAAGGAGTTTTCAAAATCATGTCCTGAGCCAAGTGCTTCAAGAGAGTCCATTATTTCAGGATCAAACAGGGGTTGCATGTAGAAGAACTTTTTCAATCCCACTGGTCTATAGACACTGTTAATAAGGTAATAGAGGTGGTATTGTAGTAGGCTGGTATTGCAGTGGGCTATAAAGCTCCAATGATGAAGTACGGCGTATGACCAGTATCGAATTCTCATACATGACGGATACTTCATACATATCAAAGAAAAATTAAAAGTTTGGATTTTTATT